>CAJNDV010036107.1:116669-160146 GCA_905221635.1 Symbiodinium sp. CCMP2456
CCCCCCCCCCCCCCCCCCCAAAGCCATCCGTGCTTCATGGACAGCACTGGCTTAGGTCGCATGTGATGGTAATTTGGTGCTGATGGCCGGGCGATGATTTTTATGATTTTCATGATGACGAGGGTGGATTGCCTTCGCTCGCACTACTGCTGCTGTTTCACAACAAGCGTTTGTGTTGGTTGGCTCTTTCCAGATTCTAGATTTTAGACTGCTCCCGTGCCAGGGAGCCCTTCCTCTTTCTCTGCCACACGGCCACCACGGCCCGCTGGATCTCCAGGGTAGCCAACTCGTACAGGTCCAAAGACTTCGTGAGAAGCCTGGTTGCTTGGCTCGGACTATGGCAACTTACCGTGAACATGGCCTCCACGGAAACTTGCATCATTCTCGCTCGGACGCTTTGCCCGACTTCGTTGTCAGAGCTTCGAATAGAATTTGAACTACTTTCTAGGTTTCATGACGGATTGCATGCAGGAAGCTCTTATCTGTCCGTCTGCGCGTTTCAACTGGCTTCAGGCAAGCCCTCATTCCTACGAACTGGAAGGTAAATGCAGGTCGCTCATCGGGTCTCCGATGAGAAAGGCCGGACGAATTGCAGCTTGGAGTCTGTATTTTCGCTTGGCGGCGAACTTCATGCCTGGTAGCCTCGAGATGCCAGGCTCGCTGACCTGGGTTCGGGGAGTTCATGGTGATCTTGTCTTTGACAGTCAAACTCGTGTGGGATTCCAAACCCCAAATGGCCCTTCCAATGCAATTGGAGGTGCAGTGAGGGAAATCTGACATGAGCTGGTGAAGCTTGTCCTGGCAGACTTTCGGATTCGTCGAAGCGCGGCTTGGGGAACTCCCTGGCTGGGCCGCTCCCAAACTGCGCCCAATGCTGAGCTTGGCGGGCAGTCGTGCCCAGTGCAAAACGTGCTGCCTGCATGCTGCATGGCCAGCTAGTTGCACGGTCCTTGTGGAGCTGGAGCAAGGACCCACCGTGCTCCGCCTCGCAGCGAACCGTCGCGTGCCGCTGGTGGGTGCTGAACTTGGACAGCACCTGCAAGAAAACAATGGAACCGGACTGGACTGGAGACATTGGCAACTTCTTCGCAAAATGCGTGTACTGGCCAACACATCTAGTCATGATGCACGGTGTAGGGGCAAGGCTTACTGTAACAGACAGCATGTCCCCTGCAACATGATCCATCTCACTCGGATCGAGGCTGGTGCCATGATCGAACCGTTTGGCGGCCAAGGACGTCCTGCCCAATACCCGCAGAACAGCCTCCGTATCACCAAAATACGTGCCCTCGCCGAAGAGCTGGTATGGGCACAGCCTGGAGGGTAGACTGTCTGGATTGCTCCAACTCGTGCTTCAACACACTGCCGCACCGCCGCGCCTTTCTAGTTGCCGCTGCCAAAGCACGTTCTTCTCTTCAATGCGTTGTCCTTGGTCTTCCATCTCTGAGAAGTAGACAGGGCTTGCTCTGAACTCTCAGACCTCTTCGCCTGATTCTCTGTACTCCCACGACACAACTGTTGCCTTCGTTGAACAGCCAGGAGTCTCAGGAATTCCTGCGTAGGAGCCTTCAGCCGCTCCCGGTGCTTCCTCTTGAGCTCATCTTCCTGGGTCTTTCTGGAGGGCTACGCAGGTTCGGAATGAACAATGCGTAGTTCAAACTTCGGAAACATGAAAGCCAGGCAGCTATGGTCCGCAGCCAATCCAGCTTCCTCGGCGCAGCAAAGATAGCGTGCACTTGACGTCGCTATGGGAGAAGAGCACTACGCGACCGACCGTCTTCAAGCTAGAGATCCGCTGCGGTGATTCTTGGTGAGGTGAACGTTTCTCGGAATGCAACAGGTGTTTGTAGGCAAATTTGTGCAAGAACCCTTTCACCTGAGCTTGCCATGCGATTCCGTTTTCGGATGCCTTCTTTATGTGCAGAGTGTTATATGTCAGCAGAGCCTTATGCGACGCTCGAGGCAATTCGCTGCGGCTCTGCATCGCCACTATGCATACAAGCAAGGTATGTCTCTTTATCGTGAAAGCAAATTTCCCAGCAGCATCTTGACATTATTCATCATTATTCCCAGATCGAGCAGATTGTATAATTAACAGTAATGTCATAATTCTGTACCTCGCTCCGGGAAAGACGGCTTGCTTATCGCGATCTACGTCAATCAGTCTTTCCCTTCTCCCATCGCCAACCTGCGATTCTGAAGAGCACAGGAGATTAGCATGCAGCTTTGACTCTCGATGTGCCCGCCAGCCGCTCCAGGCTTCGCGACTGCAGCAAATATGCCTCTCAGTTCTAGGGCCTAGGGCTGGGACTCTAGCACTTTCCATGAGCTTATCCTAAAGAAGGTACTCAGCTCGCAGGGGCAAGCGCTGATCGACTCGCGTATGACAAGTCTCTCAACGTGCATTTTTTAAAACAAATTTTCCGAGAAAAGGCCTCGTGCCACCAAGAAGAGCCCGAACGCCTGAGGTCAAGATGAGTCCGAGCATGCACATGATTTTGCTACCTCTTTACTTCCGCACAGTTTCTCGGACCCGACGGTCACATCACATGCGCTGGCACAGCAAGCCGGCCTGATCGTAGCCTCAGATCCGGCATTGTGGTGATCGCAAGAGCCGACCGAGGCGAGTTGATATTCTAGCTACAGGAAGGCATGATCTGCATGTTCGGTCCACAGCATTACTAGCCATGGCACAGTAGTAGACGATCTGGTGGTGCTCGAAATCCTCAGTTGGGCGACCGAAGCGTCGTCTTAGCTGGCACGCTCAGGCAGCGACTCAAAAATGCCGACCGAGTTCCTGGACATCCAGATTCAACGCCAAAATCATGTGAAACCGCGGTGGCAGGACGTCGTTGAAGTGTGGTCGGCAAACCGTAACAAACCTGTGGGACAGAAGCCGCGGCAATGTGAAGGCAATCGTTCAGAACAGTATGTCAGGGACCTGTTCTTGAGCAGCTTCCCTGCAAACAGGGCCGCAGGCAGCTGCCGCACCTCAGGCCAATGAGTTTCCATGTTTTTCATTCTTTGCCTGCGCTTATTTCGGGATATGGAGAATGTAGAGGACCGCAGGCTGAGCTGAGTGGTCCACGAGATGGTTCGGCATCACCCCGTTCGTCAGCAGCTCACGCATCCATGCCTGGTGAGAGGAGGGGTCCAATCAGTAGGGTGGGCCACGCGGAATTTCCTTCAGGCCAGCTCGAGCTTGACATTACTGAGCTTCTTGCTCTGTCCCAGTCGTGCTTGTCAGCACGGGTCTCGCGTGCCCACTTGACCAGCCTGAGTTAGTGCAAAAAATGCTGGATGGGACCAGGACGACAGGACAACTCTCTGTGGTCGCGGCTGAGCTCCGCTCCTCCGTTTTCTCTCATAGCTCCCCCCGTTTCGGGCTACGTCTGTGTCGAGGCAAGATCTTGCACAAAACCTGCGATGATCCTTTGGACCATGGTAGTCGCTGCTATTCAGGTAGTCTTTAGCTACGCTGCATTCTTGCCTCAGTCGTCGTCACGATTGCCCTCGCCGCCACCCTTGGGACCTCCTGCCTGCTTGGCCATGATGATTTGGTCTACTTTCAAGACCGTGAGCACAGCATCAAGGGTGAAGCGGATGGCCCACTTCTTGGTTTCGGAGTGGTCCAGGATGCCCCGCTCGGCGGCGTTGCAAACCAAGGTGCCCGAGTCGACGTCCACTCCTGCGGTCTTCTCGCCCTTCTGGTGGGCCGCATAGAGTGCGGTGATCGCATCCACGTGGCTGTGCCCGGCATTCTCTGCCAAGATCTTTGGGACTACTTCAAGTGCTTCTGCAAACTTCAGGACGGCATACTGATCTAGTCCTGGCACAGTGGCACCGAACTGCTGTAGCTGGTGTGCAAGCTCTATCTCCGTTGCCCCTGCGCCTGCCACGAATCTGGGGTCTCGGCAGGTGCATCGCACTACGTTGACTGCATTGTCAACTGCCCTTTCCAATTCGTCTAAGACGTTGGGGCTCGCACTGCGCAGTACGACCGTTGCGATCTTGGAGTCTCTCGTTTTCATGATGGTGAACTTTTCGGAAGAGATCTCCTCCACTTTGATTGACTCCACATACCCGCACTCCTCTGGGAGCGGTGGTCCGGTTCGGATGACGGAAGTGGCACCCACAGTGCGGCAAATCCGGCGCAGCTCGAACTTGGAGGAGATCTTAAGGGCCATGATCTTGTACTTGTTCAAGAAATGCAAAGCCATATCATTGATCGTTCCTCCCACGATGACCACCTCCACTCCAACCTCCTTGATGCCACGGATCAGCTCGTCCATCTTCAGTTCCTCACCCTTGCTGAAGTTCATGAGTTGCTCTGCGCTCTCCAACAAGACGGTGCCCTTCGTCTCAGTTGAGCCCAGTTCGAGTGCTTCGGCATACACAGCCACCTGGCAGCTTACATGGGAGCAAGCTTTGGGCTTTGGGCTTTGGGTTTGCTTCTCTGCCTGCCTTGGCTTTCTCTTTGAACTGCTCCACACCGCTGGTCCGTCGTGCGATGGCCATGCCCTCCACGACAAATGAGCTGTTCAAGTTGCCCCCCTGCACTTTCGTCACACGGACGTTGTCCACATCGAATTTGCTTGGCACAGGAGGCATGACCTGGGCACAAGCCTCAGCCACTAGCTTCGCCAGGGGACCTTCGCAGCCCAACTGCTTGGATGCGATGGCGGTTTTCACGCAGGTCGTCAGCTGGTCGACACTCGTCAAGTCAGTGCATTTCCAGCACACCTGCTCGCTCAGGTATTCCAGCGCCTGTGTAGAAAGCGTTGCGTCATGAGTTGAAACGTACTTACCAGCCCTGACACGAAACTTTCTGCAGCACAGCAGCCTTGTCTCTAGCCAGCTCGTAGCCTTTGTAGACGTCGTTTGCGTGGATGCCCTCCTTGAGCAGTTCCTCAGCCCTTTGCAGCAGCTCGCCACCGAAACTGACGCAAAGGTTGGTGCCATCTCCGGATTCTTGCTCCTGGGTCACATATTGTGTTTAGCTTCTGTTTCTCGCTCTCGCCTTCTCTCCCTCGCTTGAATTCGGGCCCTCAGAAAGCAGACTCGACCGGCTTCGGCACACAGAATATACGTTGCGGTTTCTCGCTCTCTGCTTGCATGCTTTTGAAGACCGAGCCTGTGATTTGGCTGCCATGACAATTAGCTTGGCTGCCGGGTGCATGACCTCGAGCTCCGTCACGATTGTGTTTGTGTCGCTGGTTACGAAGTGCTTTCCCAGGTGGTTCACGATCAACTTGTTCATGCCGTATGGCCCCAGGGAACTCTTGGTGATCTGCGCCAAGTTCTTGCAGGCCTCGATGTTCTTCAGCAAGGCCTCATCAACCCCGGAGAAGTGCTTGCCACCATCTTTCAGCAAACTCTGGAGCCCGACCTGTTGATTGAACCTCAAGTTTTGCAGCGCAAGTTGGGGTGCATCCTGATGACACAGAGGCAGGTGACTGAAAAACTACTTGCCAACAACACCAAGGAGCATCGTCCCAGTTGGACGCCACGACCGGATGGAAGCTACAAAAGATTTGATCCATGCAGTCTCGAGGCACGAAACAATCTTGCAGCTTCATGACGCGCAAGTGCTGCTATAAGTTCGGGATGTCAAGAACTTCTGTCGCAAGTGTCTTTCAACGGCTCTAGTCTGCAAGCATTGCTTCTGGACAGGTGCAGGCCAAGCGGCTGTTTGCGCAAGTTCTTGCTCAGATTGCAGTGCTCTGAGAAATCCTGAACAACCTGTGTCGAAGGAATATGAGGCGGGGGGACCGTGTCATCTTTCGTTGAACAGCATGATTTGAAAGAGCAGGGCATGTTACCCTACTGTAGCACAGCAGAAACAAAGGAATCCAACGGCATAATGCCATGCCCACACATTCAGCCCTGATTTCGCTGTTCCGACGAGAGTTTGGGTTTCGGGAAAATCTCATGAAGATTCTCCCGGCTTGCGCAAGGTTCCAGCTCGGTTTAGTGAACAGACCCTTCGGTTGTTCAATGGACACCGGACTGTCAGGGGATTGTGGCGACTGCAGCCATGCCGCCTGAATCTGCTGCATCACGCGCGAGGCGCTCTCGTCCAGGCGGGTCAATGTTCCGATGACTTCGTTCAGGATGATCTTGGTAAGAAGGGATAGAGCGCACCAGTCTTCAACATCCATTCATCATCCCGTGTGCTCTTACAGCCTTCTTGCCAAGGCACACTGTTCACGATGGCGCCCAAGAGCATTGTCCCACAAACATACCCCATCTCAGCTTGTGTATAAGCTGACATGTCCTTGGCTTCGTGCACAGCACAGCATGCAGTCATCAGCTGCACAGATAGAGTCTTCAATCAACCTTCTGAGCCGGCTTTGCGGCGAAACCACGTCTTTGCGCAGACATGCTGCTCCAAACCCCACAGTAGTGAAGACGGTGAGGACGAAGTAGAAAGCATTGAGCCACTGAACCTTTCAAGACCATGCCATGTTTGACGATGTTGTTGTGTGATGCCATAAGTACCTCATGATCTCTCAGCAAGGCCTCGGGGTCTTGTCGTGAGCCGTCGCTTTTGTAGAGGAGCGTGGAACCCTTGGAGTCGATGACGCGCATGCCGAGCCAGGTATCCTCCAGCCTGTCGCAAAAGCCACATTCTGGGGTTCTGGGAGCTTACCCGCGTCCTAGGCTATGCGAGGTCTCTGGGTACTGATAGAGAGCCCTGTTGATTTGTTTGTCCTTATAGAGAGCCCTGTCCATTTGTTTGTCCTTCAATTCCGTTGGCTTTTCAAGCAATTCTTCTTCTCCAGAGCTTTGCGCCCAAGCGTCGCCGAAGAGCCGTTCAGTGCTGCGCAAAGGTACCAGCCGCAGCCAACCATGTGCGCGACCCAGGACTCAGCGGAACAGAGCAGTGTGCTGCTGCATGCATATGCACGGTGGCAGGCATGAAGCTTCCGAGGTGCCAGTGTGCAGAATAGATTGATAATCCTCGGCCAGTTATGGAGCTTTCATGCTCTTTCCCACAGAGGTCTCTACTTTGCATCAAAGCAGCCGCACACCCCGAAGGTTTCTCAGCTGTATCATAACGGGACCTTGGGCTCACCGAATAAGCCATGGCGTTTCTCAACGAAATATATGGCGGAACATGGTGACATGACCTGTCTGTTAACGATTGAATTTCCTGCACGGCCAGGTCGCTATCATCCATGAATCTCAGGAGCTTCCTCAGACCGAGATGCTGGAGAGAGCTTATGGCAGCTTTGTCACCGATACTGCACTTCGTTCTTCGCGTGGCTCTGTGCTCGTTACAGCAAACCCTACAGGTTGTGCTCGATGATCCGCCGGCAAGCGGTAACACCGCATCGGAAGCCCAGGCTCGAGAGGTGTACGAGGCGTACTAGCCGTGCCAGACGGGAGATCCGCTGCAAACGGCTGAAACGCGCCACCTCGTGGGTTCTTGCATTGGGGCAGGACTCCTGAAAGGGCTGCGTGGCTTAGAGGCCTTCCATCAACTTTGCAAGCTGCACTGGCTTTCGACTTGCGATCCCTTGCTGCCCGTTGCCTCCAATAGGTCACCACGCCTTGGATCTGAAACTACTGGAATTGTCGAGTGCAGCTGCTTCACATGTGCAGCTTGTGATTTTCAGTGCTGTGCACTGGTGCCGGCTGGGGTGAGTAAACTCCAGCACCGTTGATTCGACAAATTCCACTTAGCAGGCCGCCTAGACATCTGGTTCAGATGTGGCACACATCTGATTGGAACATCGCTTCTATGAGCTGCGGCGGGATGCAAGCCACCAAATTCGGCCAAAAGTAGGTCCTGCCACAACCAATATAGCAAGGCTTCAGCAACTAGGTTGTTGTAGCGAAGGCTTTTGCTTGTTCTCGACGCCTCAGTGCAGCACCGAGTGGCACCGAGTCCATGCGTGCTCTTTGCCCGAAACTCAGACCGGTCCTGAAGTAGTACCAAGAAGTTTTCCTCAGATCCACCACTTCGACGCCCTGCACAGGGACAATTCGTGCCGGAGTACGTAGCAGCGGCTCACAGAAGGCTAGCAAGAGATAGGACCAAGCTCCACCTTCCTGGATTTTTGATCACCCCCCAACACCACTCACATGTCTAAGTGCCATCTGGGCATGCTGAGGTAGAGAGTGCAGGCACCGCTTCAACAGAGCCCACTCTGGACACAAGTGCACCAGTCAAAGTAAGAAGCACAGAGCTCGAAAGAAGCCCCCGCGCCTTCGCATCCCGATAGCTTATGAAGAAGTTCAGGATAAGGTCGAGGTAAAAGAGGCCTAGGGAGCCAGTGGCCAAGGCTCAGCGGACTGAGACCAAGAAAGAGTCTAGAGCTTGCCGTGCTTGCTGGATGGCGAGTGCAGCTTGGCGGCAGTTGACTAAAAAGTCGACTGGGCGATCAAAGATCTCCTGCTGGCAGGGCAGGGTTCAGTGTGTCACGCCATTCCCTTTGTTTTGGCTGATGGAAAAGAACAAAACAAAAGCACATTCCTACCTGCCCCAACATGTACAGTATGTGCCCATTTTTATGCTTCTGCCAGAGCTGAAAGTCAAGCCTCCACCTTGGAGATTTCGACGGGGACACGAAGGTCGATGAAGCAAAGCCTGTGCATTCATTCATCTAAAGACGAGCACAAACCACCTAAGCATTGCAAGTTCCGTAGGTCTCCAGGATGCGTGTGGTCGTTGGCAAGCACTTACAAGATCTTCCAAGCGTGCAACACCCTTGCAGGCTGGGAGCTGGAAAGGAAAATACGTCGCGGTGTAAAGCAACCTCGTGGACACTTTCAACTGCTGCTGCTATCGCAAAATCATGCAGAGACTAGATTGCAGCCATGCAGCAGAAAGAGAACCTGGGCTCCGAAGTCGGGCACACGCGCGGCAGAATGACATACTCACTAAACGAACACGTTAAATGGAGCTTCAAGTTGCGACAACATTCCACACTCGTCTGACCTTCGAGTCTTCGACGATCACCAGACATCTGCAGCATCCATCCGAAGCGATATCTTAGTTGCTCGGGTGAGAGAACACGGGCTGTCCCAGCATTTAGGACTCGAGGGTCTCGCACAACAAATCTTCAGACACAAACTTTGCTGCAACACAATATAATCGCAGGTCTGTTCGGTCTTCCGTGCCCAAGTTATGCACGCTTTCGTGGCATGCATTTTCAGCTACACGATCTGCTGCTGCATCCCTTTTCTTCTTCTTACAAGTCCTGTAAGTAGATCTAGGCCTAGGCATAGCCAGGTGTGTATGCGTGGCAATAGTGTCGCCGAAGAGCCAGTGTGAAAGCTTGGCACTGTGGCGTAGGAAGCAATGTAGGACTCCAGATCGTTGCCAGAGAAGGTGTTCCGTTCCGTCTCGGTAGGTCGCGCTCAGGCCTACTGCTTACGGTTCAGGGTCCGCGATTTTTTGGATGTGCACCCAAGGAGACCCAAGGCCGGGGCCGTATCAATGTCGCTGGGAAGCTTGAGAGCAAATTTGGAGTTTGGCTCATACTTTTCCGGTGGATCTGAAGTGGTCGTGTTACCTCAGCGAACAAGAAAACAACACTTCTGCAAGTTCTGGCATGAGCTACATGGAAGGCTAGGTACCAACTCCTTCTTCTGCATTCATGGGCCATGGAAGACAGGGAATCTGCCGACGCAGTGCCACCACCCAAGAATCTACCCTTGCCTCATACAATCTGCCCACGAAAATAGCTGTAACTTGCACATCCTATTGGCAAAGGCTTTCAGTGCTGCATTTCCGTTGTACCAAGAATGCACTTAATTCTTGCATATCAACTTCTTGCATGGTTGGGAATTGCTTCGCATTTGTGTGCTGTCTCGCGCGAAGGATCTTGAGCGAAGACCAGTCCAGGGCAATGGAAAGACCATGCACGTGGACATGTGCGGACACACCATGCGGCTGGTCAAAACTACCATGAAGGAAGCTGCAACATGTCGGGGCTCCTCAGTGCACCGTCGAGCTCCCTGAGCAATGCCTTGGAGCAAGGGCAGGTTTCACCCTCCAAGAGACCAGGAGGTACAGGAATCGGAGGTGAAAGCCGTGGCCATCACTGCGACTGTTGGTTCGGCACTTTGGCACATGCTTCCTCTCTTAAAGGTACGAGAAAGCAGAGGAAACGCGCTCCGACCAGTAAGATGCACGGCACGCAGCTTCGGAGCCACGGCACAGTGAAACGCTTTCACCAATCAGATGTGGCAGCACTTTCCAGAGCTCGATGACCTGGTCATCTGTTCCACCAAACCCTGCCCCAACCTAGACTAACACTGAATCGAAGTCTTGGGAAAAGTCCTCTCTTCAATCCTACGGCACACAGCTCCAGCCTGTCTAGGAAGCCTTCTTCTGCTGGCCGTTCAAGAGAATGTCAAAGTCTGCCAGCTGACTTCGAAGCGATCTGCGCGCCAGGAGCGCAGCGGACGTACGGTGATGAGGATCGACTCCGCAGGGTTACCTACCTACTGTGTTAGATACTGGAGGAATCGGGACAGATCATGTGAGAGTAACTAGAGCCCTCCTCTCCTTGCAATACTTTCGTGCTTCATCGGGCCGTGGCAGACAACAAAGGATGAAAGGGGTGCATCGTTAGCAAATCTCTAATGGGAGCCTGTAGACAAGCATGGAGCCAGGTATGTGGAGCAAAACAAGGCATCGTTTTGGCGCTGTCTGCGTCGTCATCCCCATCGCCAATCAGTGGTGCAATGGCGACAAGATGCCACAGGCCACCCTGGCGACAGCCCCGCAAAGAGATCGACAAGATCGTCTCGAATGAATTTGGTAGGTGCACAGCAGCCGGTGGACCGGCTCTGTGCACGTGCATCACTACCGACAGCTTGGGCAGAAGACAAAAAACAACCACCTGCAACACGCAAACTCCACTTTTGCCTTCGCGCAAGACTGAGCCTACAAGTTCTAAATCTTCTAGACATCACGAATTAATGGATCACTACCGCCAGAGCGAATTGTGCATGTAGTTTCAGTTGCCGAGCAAGGCACGCCGGCAAGTCACAGCTGGTCCTTGCCGAGCTTTCGTTTCGCCTCAAACTATGAATCCACCAACTCATGCTCGAGCAGGTGCACAACACGGTCAGCAACAGGCCAATGCTCGCTGCTGCTGAGTGTCGGTTTGATGCTTGAAAAGCTTGATCATGGCTAGGCTATTGGTCTGCTGTCATCGTCTTCGGGCACCTGGAGTTTGGCGGTGTGGAACACCCACACGGTCTAACTTCCACATACTTGAAAGTCGGATGTCGGGTGTTGTGCTTGGCAGCTTTCAAAGACAAGCAGCCTGCAAACGGACGGCGGCTGTTTGCACTGGACCCTTTGCGAGTGGCGGTAAACCACGGCAGACTTTAATGAAGACGTCATCGTCTACATAGAGGGAGAAGAGACTGACGGTGTGCACAGCTGAACGCCGCACCTCGGCATTGAGGCCAGGAATGTGTGTAATCAGAAGGTGCATCTACCTCTGTCCAAGTCGCATCTGCGTCTTTGTCGACAGTGAGTTTCAGAACTAGCCCGAGATCCTTCGGTCAGTCTTGGAAGCGAGGCAACCGAAGCAGCGGCTCTGTGACGTGTCCTTCTGTGATCGGAGCAGTGCCAACGTGGTACCTCGATCCAAGATGTCACCGATGGCTCGCATGCTACACGCGGCTGACCTGCCAGCACGGACTGTTCACAACTCACCCTCTGCTCCATACGCTTCCTCAGACTAGAGCCCACATGTGTGGACGTGTGCAAGGCCGCAACAGTGGCAAATCTTGGCTTTGGCACCCACGCCTTTTGCTCTTCGAGGTCAGCCCATGCAGCAGCATCGGAAGCACTCGTCCCCGTGATGCGACGCAAGCACAAATCCTGCGTCGACGAGTCGCTAAGCTGTGAAAGGTCGCCGACGGCACTGGCTGCTTCATGGGCAAGACTTCAGGCCTGAGCAGTTCCTGCATGCTCTCACGTATGACCAAGATGTTGTGCCCGGACCGCTCGACAATGTTTGGCACGAGAATCTGCGTCTCGCGATCCGTGAGCTGAACATCCATACCTGGCATGTCTGTAAACAAACGCGAGCAAAGGCAGTTGTATGGTCCTGGTTGATTCTGCAATGTGCCGGGTCCAACGACACTCCAAGGCACGTTCCAAGTTCTGCAGCAGAGTCGTGAGCACATCCAAGACGAGCTTCCATACCTGCAGTCGCAGGAGCCAGCTAGGCCTTAACACCTGGGAGGTGCCTCTGTTGGACTCCAGACCCATATCTTGATACTCAACTCAAACATGATCTTGTCCAAGCTCCACAAGCAAGTTTGACTGCATTGCGCATCCTACCTTGGTGTTGGCATTCGTCAGCATCCTGGGAGGAAGGACAGCACTGGCTCAAAGCCCGACATCAAGGCAGCCAGACAACACGAAAGGCCGAGAGGCCATGTGAGCCACTTGAGAAGCATGTCCACTACATCCGCTTCGAGGATGATCTCTATGTATTCGCCAGCCTCCCCGGGACGAGGCGGATCGCGGTTTGCTCGAGTCATGTGCAAAGCAGGAGCCTGTCTGTGCCAATGCTGCAACCCTGCGAGCTGTTCTTCTAAGCCTCCAAAGGGCTTCAATGCACATGCTGGTCACGCACGGGGACTTGTGGCTGAAACCTTCGCAGTTCAACACGTCCAGCCGAGCGGCGGTCTGTGAACATCTGGCGCCAAAGCCAATCCTGCAAGCATTGGGCCTTTGCTTTTAGTAATCACTGCCTGCGCTTGCGCCACGGCACAAAGGCCAACCAGGCATGCTCCGGTCGCTGTGAAGACTGGCCACAACAGGTCTTGGAACCTTCCTGATCCCGAAGCACTTATATCGTTGCCTCAATGCAAACACGCCATTGCTCGCGAAGGGATGCCAAATGATCCGCTGGGATCGTCTCGGGACCTTGGCTTCTGGAGAACTTTTTCCTTGCTGCGTGGCTCAGTCTGGCCGGACACCTGACCTCCGCAGCTTCTTCACAAGGGTCAAGGCTCTGGCCCCAGTACTGGCTTCTTTCCCTTTGCTGCCGGGCCTGGCCAGAGAGGGCATGGAGTTTGAGCCCCCGGTTGGTGAAGCAGCATTTGATTGACAAGGGCGTTTGGCTCAGCTTGTGCAGAGATTGAGCAATAACCTCTCGCCGCCACGAAGTGCCGCCACGACTGCAACTCTGCCCGCAAATGACCAAACAGCATCGCTCCTGCTTCGATAGCTTGGTCGGCCCTATGTTGAAGGGCACCACGCCTGCTGCCCGCGAGTGCTGGTGCGCAGTACACAGGCGCTCACTTATCCAATGCTACATGCGGCGATCGCAGTACTTCCCACTCGTGTTCAGACTCGTTCAGCAGGCTCGCCACAGGCCCCCGCCCGCTCTCGGAAGGAATCAGGCCAGGTCAATTGGGGGGCGGCTAATGTCTGAGGTCCCAGCTCTCACCGTAGAGAAGTGCAGTGTCGTCGTAAGAATTTTCCTGCCGTGTTGGAGAAGCTTCTTCAGCACTTAGAAGCAGTCGAGAGCGGGTCGCGCTGTCGCTGCCTGAGACATCCTGGCGTCTTCTCGTTTGGTGGGCGTCCCCGGAGTGTGCCGCCTCGGTAGCTTAGTAGCTTAGTCTGCAAAAAGGTCACGGTGATCGACGGTGCAAAGCATGCCGCCTCGTCGGCGTCATGTCCCGAGCATCTCTGCGTGTGGGTGTTGGTGCTCGCCGCATGGGTGGCGTGGGATCGCGCCTAGCTCGGGGCGTTTGCTCTCGTCGCGTCGGCGTTGCCTCTCGCCTTGTGGGGGTGGGCTCACGCTGCTCACGTCTTGTTGGAGCCCCGAGATCTCTCCTGCTGGGATCCTTGGCCATCAGCACGAGCTCACGCTGCCGTGTTGGTGTGGGCTCACGCCTTAGGGGTGCCTCACGGCGCGTCGGGGTTGGCTCTCGCCTTGTTGGTGTTGGCTGTCGCCTTGTCGGTGTCATCACTTCCCTGCGTGTGCTGGGCTCCCGCTTTGGTGTCGCATCGCGGCCTGGGCTGTCAAGCACGAAACCGCTACCTGGCGAAAGCTGAGGTTGAGGCCGTTGCGCTCTAGAGAAGGAACGCGCAGCCGTTCTGCCGAAGGTCCACGGAGCCTCGTAAGCCAACTCCCAACAACCAACACCTAACTTGAAAGCAGATCGCACGAAAGCTGGAGGGGAGGGAAGTGCGCGTGCAGATGCTGGTATGATAAGCGAAAGTGACTGACTGATGCAGTGCTCCTTGTACAAGTATGCGGTGTTTCGAACTGGTTCATAAAACCTAAGCCTGCGCTGAACCACACATGGCAGCCGAAAACAGAGTCAGATGATGATAACACTTTCAGGGCTGAGCAAACTGGCCGTTGTGCCCTCGCCTGCTGATGACTGGGCCGGCTGAAGCCCCGCCCGGCCCGCCCGCGACCGGGGCCGGTGACAGCACTTCCGTTTGGGTCCGCTCCTGCGATTGAGCTGACGCTGAACGTAGCTACCAGTAATTCCGAGCAAGTCTTTGGTGTGTCCACGACCAGGTGCGACAAAGCGGCCATCTCAAGCTGCTTGACCTGTGCCACCAAGTCTGCATGGGCCAGCAGAGAAGACTCAACTGCATGAGTCTGAGTCCACGCCCTAAGGCACAGACCGGCCTTGAAGCGCAAGTTGCGGATCTCCTCTGCCATCTTCTTCATCAAGGGTGTCTCTGAAGGACTGCCCGTGGGGTTTATGTCGGGAGAGGCCGGCGAGATACCCTGAGCCAAGGGTGGTGTGGACTTAGGAAGTGCAGACTCCGAAGGGGCCTTCGGTGACTCCACAGGGACGGCATGGAGCCGCTGCTTCAGCGGTGAGGTGCGCCTCCCTGGAGGTGAGAGTGGTGTTGGTACCGAGCGCAGCTCAGGCATGATGCTGGGTGAAGGACTGGGCGCGGTTGTCGGCAATGGATCTTTGGAGATCTTCTTCAACTCGTCATCGAAGACAGCTCGACGATGAGAAGGAATTCGGTCTACAACAATAGGAAGATCACTCGAAGCCTTATTCTGGACCACCAGTCTTGCCAGCACTTTGGCCGCTTCTTGTCGCACAGTGTTGTCGGAATCATCGATCAGTGGCAGTGTCAAAGTCGCGACCGCTGCGAAAAACCGCTGACTTGCATCAGGGTAGATCTCGAGAACCTTGAAGCCGGACTGCAGTTTTGCACCGCGCACATCCACACACACAGACCTCTACTGATTTCTGAATTCGTGTTCCTGATGGCTTCTCAACCCTCCTTTCGGCTTCGGTCGGTGCATGCTTCCATCTTCACTGGAACAAGTCTGAGGCACTTGTGGGAGCTCCAAGCCACGAAGCAACAAGTTCAGTGCTTCCTTCTTCACGAACAAACCTGTCCAGCCGCAAGAACTCTCAAGCTACTGGTTGATTCACTGTAAGGTGCGATTACTTGCTGACATGCACCTAGACCGAGGTGCCACAGCAGCTTCTACGACCGCATGGGTGGAAGTGGAGGCAAGGCTGGCTTGGTCTGTCCACAGCTTGGAAGGGAGCATTTCCCCGGGGTATCTTAGAGTACAGCGTGTTTCAAACTGCCCCACGGGCTTTGTGTCCCCAGGCCTTTATATCTTCTCAGACCACTGCTGCGCATCACTGTCACTGTGACCGGAGGGTTCAGGTTTTCATTGTTCATTTTGTCCGGGTTTCGAAGTTGAGCTGGTTTCGATAGCAGGCCGGTTAAGAAGAGGTTCGGATCGATTGGGAATCCCGGCTACAACAGGCTGTGCCATCTGTACCTTCTCTCTGCCATCCATCTTGATCTGTCTTAAAACTGGTGTCCGGGCTCTTGCCATTGCACTGCCAAACGCTGCTAGGAACATGTGTCCGGGCAAGGACTTCTGGAGTCGAGAAGCTCTTGGAGCCAATGTAAGGCGGAAGCTCCTGCCAGCTCGTCGCTGTGTGCCCTCTACTGATGCTGCAGAACAATCAATCCGTCTTCTTTTCTTGGCTTCGGCCTGTCCTCCAGGAGAACCTCGTAAGGCATGGACCACAAGAGTTGCTCTACCCTGTCAATGAGGCAGTTGTGCTTCCAAACGCCTTGGATTCAAATCGCCGATGACAACACAGCATGAGTGGTTATGCTCTCAGCCAGAATCCACAGCAGTTGTTCTGCAATAACGCTTACACCAAGAGGGATCTGAGTCAAAAGCAATCTCATAAGCAGTCTGCGAACAGGCTGAGAGACACCTGGACTAGCCTAGACTTGTTATCATCTGTATGAAACTTCCACACCGGATTCCAGTAACGAAGGGTATCACGCCTTGTCGCGTTGCTAGTGTGTACCCAAAGCATCCAGCATAGCTGCTCTTGTCGGTGATCCGAGTCAGAGCGACGGGCAAGAGCGTTTTGGCGTGCTTCTCGAAACTTCGCCGGAGACCCTTGGAGATCAAGCCCATGCCTGAGACCAAGCATCAGCTCTGCGAGCATACCGGTTCTAGGTTTGCCTTGTGACGCTGAACCGTTCGCAGAACGGAGCACAAATGGCTGGTCGCGGCCGAAGTTGCATTTGGCTACTTCGGTGAGCACTGGAATGTTGCTTTCACCTTGGAGATGCTAGCACGTGACGAGCCAAACTACAGTCACAGTGAAGCTGTCCGGCAGGCTTCAGCCTGCCAGTCCCCTTTCCTGCCTAGGAACAGACGGAAAAGTCGGTTCTGCGCGGGTGCTGCAAGAAACGATGTGGTTCTCCTACTCTGAAGCCAAAATGCCTTTGATCATCCGCTGGATGGTCGGGACCAGGGAAGAATAGCCGTCGCCCGGCGCGAGACGGTGCTGCTCAGCTGGGTGGTCCAAGATATCGGATAACACCTTAGGAACACCGCCACGCACTATTTCCTCGAGAAGTCTCTCCAACGGCCCGGTGACCTGCAGATGCTGAAGCTTTTCCTTCCACTTCTCCATGGAGGTGACGCTGGTGATGCACCATCCTCGCTTGGAAAGACGGGCTTGTTTTCAGCTTGACTTGGAGGGTGCTAGCTACCCGCCATGTGATTACGCTTTGCGACGTTCCGGCACTCACAGCCAGTTGCGATACTTGGGGAAGTAGCTCCGAAAGCCAGTGAGGGGCGCGACAGATATGTCATGAACTCATCAACAGGGATTCTCCTTTGGGAAGTTTGAGGAACGGGTCGACTTTGCCAAGGAGATCACCTGTCGGCAATACATGTGCAGTGATCAAATCTGGATGAACAGCTGCATGGAAGCCTGCACTGACACTGGCTGCCTGTGGAGCAGCGGCATCCCCTTGGTAACGGCTACATGGAAAGTTGTCTCGAAAAAGTGTCATGTCGTTGGATCAGGCGATCTGCCTCTGTAGCCGCGCTTTGCAGCTTTGCCGGATTCCTTGACTTCCTCCAGACGCTTTGCGACCTGGAGCTGCGCCATGTCAGCCGTGTGTGGTGCTCAAAACCTGAAGGGTGAGCCTCCTTCCTCTGCGGCTCATCCATGGTCTTGGTGAACTCTGTGATGTCGCCGAGCCATAACGACAGCTCCAACAGCACTCCTTAGAGGAGCCAAAGCAAACCTCTCAGCTCCTGGCTTCGTGGTGCTGCTGAGCTGCCGTAGCATGCTTCACGCAGGATGCGGTCGCTGTCGGCCACATACTTCTGCACGATACCTCAGCTGCTTAGAACACTTTGCGCCAATCCAGGCTTGCCGTGACGTTCGCTCTAGCAGAAGACGGAGCATGCCCAATCAAACCCTCAGCACATAATGAATGTTCGACCCCACTTTTGTGCAATACTTCGGCAACTTCTCGTTCAGCAAAGATGCCAATATATCCCAGCTTAGGTGGCAGCTTCTGAACACCGAAGTCGGCGAGAAGCAAACCTTGCAGCGGAGATGATTCGAAGGTCGAGATCTGCTGGGCTGCACAGGAACCCATTTCCCCTCAGGACCGGCGTGATTAGGAATTGAGCCTCACAAGGTGAAAGGAGTGTCTTCTGAAACCCTGTTGCGACTTTCTGTTCTCCGAGAACTTGTTTGCAAACATGCCACCGATCATTTTTATGATGAACGCGAGCTGCTTCTTCAAGAAGCCCGCCGTCTTCTTCCTTAGGCAAAGTGTAGTTCACGCCTGCGAAAGCTAAGACCTTGGAAGCTACAAAGCTGGTCTTCTTGCATCTTCGGCTCTTGGCACCTTCCAGGTCTGCTATGCAGTTTGTGAGCTCTTTCAGGACGGCTGGGCACTCCTCAGTGCGGTCAGTGAAGCTCACCACGCACCGCTGCGAGCTCATGAAGGCCACGCCTATGCTCTATGCATCCCTATGCCAAACAGTACCGTACTCTTGAGAGTCCAATCGAAGCCACAAAATATCTGGGCCATGCATGCAGGGAACAGCGATTTCGGCAATGAGTAGTATGATGGTCGGGGCAAGCTGCTGCATCTTCGGCTTGTCAATGGTCTGCATTCAGCATTGCTGACTATCTGGGTATCTTGACACGCAGAGCTTCAGAAATCGCTGGCATGCCAAACGCATTGAGTCAGTAAACTCAGTAAACGTGCAGACTTGGAAGTTCAGTGGTATGGTGCACCCTTCAAACTTCAAAGCTGTCGACTTGACAACTTTGACGAGCCTTGTGCTCTGAGAGCTTCCGCACCTCAGCTTAAGTCGCACTCAGTCGCATCCCGATTGGTCGAGTCACGCTGTCTTCTTCTCTTCTTCCGGGCTTCAGGGACTGGTCCAGGGAATGGAAAACAAGCTTGAGGCAAGATTCGGTACAGTATGCACCCATGGAAACCTTTGTTCACTTAACTCTTCGAAACCCCGCTCTGGAGCATGCATGGGAATCTATCCGAGTTTGTCCCTCCACAACTTTGATTTAAGATTGAAACGGTTTGGAAGGCAAGAACATGCTTCAACTACAGGCGCCACACAACTTGTGCGTGCATAGGTGGCGCACCTCTTTCTTTCGCCAGGGGTGTGGTTCTTCTCGCTCTGTCTCTCCCTCCCTCCAGGGCATGAGGAGCTTCTTTCATCGGGCATGGGGACTGTCTAGGTCCCCCGGCCTAGTGGCCCCCCATATGTTATGGGGCTTTGAGGGGACGTGAGATGTTACGGGGTCTCGAGTCCTGGGTGTGGCATATCCACTATGATATTTAGACCAGTAGGGCGACTATGATATCTAGGAAGCACTGTGATATCTGAAAACGCTGTAATGCCTATAGAGAATAGCTGTCTGCTACTCCCAGTCGTGTCCCCCTAGTTAAGAAAAAGCCTCTTCCTCATGCTCTATTCTATTCTATTCTCCGGGGCATAAGGTGCGAGTTAGGCACCCCGCGCCGTGAGGCGCACCCCTGTTTCGGGGCTTTGTAGGGGTATAAGAAAGTATGGATGCTCGGTCTGAGGAAAGAAAAAAGGTATCCATACTCTCTCTCTCTCTCTCTCTCTTTCTCTCTACGTTCATTCCATGCTGGTGGGGCGAAGTGCTTGTTGACGTTGGTGGTGTGAGGTGGGTTTCGCGTTGCTGCACTGTCGGAGATCACAGTCACCAGGGTGTGTAGAAATGGGTGCATAGTATGACATAATTATGCACAGTTTGCAAATCAGAGATGAATGAGGAAGCACACTTGATGTCCACGTTGCCTCCCAAGCCCAGCATTGCCCACGCCACGGCCCAGGCAGTGAGTTTCGTTTTACAGAGTTCTGCAGTATGCCCGCCGTGCGGGTGCCCCTGCGGGTTCCCTAAGCCTCGGCCTCGGACAAAGAAAACCCTCGGCAGCTGTATGGCCGAGCCTCTGCAGGAAGTAGAAGAAGGCCTCGTGTGCATTCTGCAGCTGGACGAAAAAGGACAGAGTTGCAAGACTCCTCAAGCTTCGAGGCAAGCGTCCAAAAACAAGATTGCAGCTGCAACACCAATGCATTCAGAAGCTAGTTATTGGAAATTACCCTCCCATGGCTGACGAGCTCATCTGTGTTGCATTCAGCATGTGCAAATCGTGTTTCGCGAAAAAATTCACACACCTCAGGCTCTCGACGCTAAGCCCAAAAACTCAAATAGCAACTGGTAATGCCTTAACCCGGTCATTCGACGAAGAATCTGTGATGGCACGCAAGCGCTCCTTGCTCCGTCCGTCCGCGAAGCGAACTTGAAGACGAAGCGCCGTGGGTCCCCGTTGATCCAGAAACCTGTCGTCATTCTTGCAAGCCTTTATTCTCACATTGTTTGTGATGGGGTCTGCGCAAAGGCTTTGGCCACTGATGCTCCGTACTATTGTTGCGCTAAACGGATGCAGCAGGACGCAGATGGAATGATACAGTACTAACCAAACCCAACTTGACTTCATTATTCCCATGTGTTGGTCAACCAATCGATCATCAGCGTGGCATGTTTCATTTGCACGATCGGCCGAAACTTGAATTGTCAACAGAGATGTAGCTTCGCGAAATGCTGCATCGATATGTGTTGATTTCATCCTCATCGTTTCGTAAAGCGGCATTCCTGTTGGCTGTCGTCGCTACTATGGCGGGCAGTGTTCTTTGAAGCAGGGACTGGAGAATCGACCCAAAGCTTGTCTTGAACTTCACATGTGGCAAAGCGACCGAACACTGACCCAGAATACAACAACCGAAATACAACAAGCGGCAAGCCAACGGAGACTCCTTTCAGGAAACGTACCAAAAGCTGCACCCCAACCGGCACAACAGGGGCAAAGGTGCATTGATTCAGTTCCGTCGCATTTCAGCATACAAGTGCTCACATGCCGGTCACCGCTCCGAGCTGTGTCTTTTCCTACAATTTCGCGGGGCGCTTCGCTGGCTATCCCACAGTGCAAGATCGATATTACAAGACCAGGCCTTGTGTTGTCGGCATCCTACATGATTATTACTAGTGGTGCCATGTTTGAGATTTAAAGGCCTTCCATTAGCCAGACAGTGGGTGGCTAGAAGGTACAAACCGAATATCGATTCTGCCGAGTTCTTTGGGCTGCTTCATGGTCTTAAGAGAGGACAGCGCAAACACACGTGCCCCATGACTCCCTGAAGCAAGTCCTGGGCTGTTCAACAGGGTCCAAGGCCTCGCAGGCTCCGCACCTGCCGCCAGGCTACGGCTTCGCTGTGACGCATTTGCCGGGATCCGGGACGTCGGTGTTGCCGAATCCGGAGTCTTCGCTTCACAGAGCACTCCGGAGCCTGAGAAACTTTAGCCTCAATCGGAGATCCTGCAGTCTGAAGTTCGTGCGATATTCCTGTGCCGAAAGCCTGCCTGTAGACCCCGATTTAAGGCGTCCTGCGCAGAGTGATCCCAGCCTCGGGCCACAGGACGGCGATTCTGAGAACCCCCCGCAAAACTTGTACCCTGCAAAGGTTTTACCTCCAGACGGGTCAATGAATCAACTGTTGCAATCTATCTATTGGCGGCACTCCGGTACGATAGAGTTGGGCGGCCTGTGAAACTGCCTCTGCTGCGGCTGGTGGGCTGCTTGTGTTTTCGAGCTATGTAGCTGTAGCCTATTGCCGGACCACCGGAAAACCCAGCATCCTGCACGCAACGAACACTTTTCGACGTTTATAAAGTAACTCAGTCAGTCTTCTGCGGTCTTTGTTCTCCGGCTTAAGCGAGAAATTCAATCTGAGTGCCCAGCCCAAGCATTTCACCACCATGCTGCAGTCCACGGTGCGAGAGCGTCCGCCTGCTTCCTTCAGATTTGTCATTATTTGGTACGGAGCTTTCGTGTCCGTATTGGTGTAGCTATGCATGGGCATAAACGGTAACGGTATTGGAATCAGGCTGACTGGAGGTTTTGAATCCATATACCCTGAAGCCACACCAAGAAGATTCATCGCAACTACCAGTACTTGGGCAGCTTTCCGACTGGGTTCAAGCGAGCTTGGTGTCCGCGCCTGCGCCAGACTCAGCCTGGCGCTTCTGGGAAGCAACTCGGCGAGTTGGCCGACGAGCACCTGCATAATGCTCGGCACTTATGAGACTACGCTGTCCGGGGTTTAACCGGATCGAGTGGAGGAATTGCTGTCGACTGTTCTAGTGTTCACCGCGGGTGTCATACAATTTCTGGGCCGCGAGGCCTAAATCTCTCCATGCCCTGAAGTAAACTTTCAGCACGCTTTCACACTGCACTCATTGAGCTCCCAGCTAGAAACATCAATCAACAACCTACATCTCCCTCACCCCTGCGGCCCGGACCTCCAACACTCCAAGTGCCTGGCGCGTTGCACGCGACTGATGTACAAAAGGCCGCTAGACTCGACCATGGCATGAAGGAGCGCATGACCATGGCTCGTAGGATTTCGCACCAAGCTTTTGTAGAACCAGTAAGTCAGGCCTTGTAAGTTTGCATGCTGTTTGCTTCATGACATGAAGGGCCTGTTTCTGCAGGCAGGCAGGAAAATCCAGCAAATCTCCAGATGGCAACTATGATAGGCTATGCTACCTTTTCGGTAGGAGATCGTCTCGTCAACTACGGACTCCCTCTCGACTTTGCCGCTAACACTGCTCTGGGAAGTTTCTGTGCCTGCAACAGAAAGTAGACATCGGAGATGGCCGGGTTGGACTGCCTCAGTGCATGCTACTTCTGACACGTGGAACCTAGAACTTTTTCAGTGTCTTGGACCGCTTCTCAATGGTCACCCCCACTACAACAGCAAGCATCTGCATCTGAGTTAGTTAAGAGAAAGAACAGAAAAGGATCCACAGCCGTAAGTTGCAAGTCACCGAGGGGCGACATGACCCTTCCTCTCGGATCAGCCAGAATACTCCTGGCTGGTGGGATGCGAAGAGTCGCCAGTTTTGCTGTCCCTGCACACTACATGTACAAAGAATATATCTAATTAGGGGCTTTGGGTGGCGTCCAACTCTGGTGGAAAGGTTAAACCTTGCCTGGCCCCAAGCCGGCCTGCTTAAGGCTTCCTCCTTGCGCTGCGCAGACAAGCCCACGAGCTCATACATCGGCTGCGTGATGTGTAGCAGCGCATCCATGCCGAGCTCCTCAAAGTGCTGTGTGCAACTGAATTCCGGTGTATTCTGGCGTGGAGTGCAATGATCAGCATTCGCGGAATCGAAGCTCCAACTTCCTGCAGTGCCCCATGCACACAGGTACTCTAGGCCTTTAGGCCCTTAGGCCCTTACAATCAAGGCAAAGATGAATAGACACGAGCCGTATCGGACGTCTGACTCACTTACAAACTACGAAACCGGAGGATGACAACACAGCTGGGACATGATACTTCTGTGCCTGTATGGGTGCTTGAGTTGGTTAGGCTCTTTCTCCAATGGTGGCTTTGAAGTCCTTGCACCCTGTTGGCTTAGCATGACTCGACTTCACTATAGTCGTAGGTACTACCCTTAGTGATTGATGATGCTGTTCAACTGCTGCAGCTGTATTCCTTCCATTCTCGGTAATGTGACTACTAGTACAGTTGCCGCTGCTCCTGATATCCGTCTTGTTCCTCAACCTAGACACAAACCTCACCACTCCGAGACCACCACAGCACCAGGCCCGCTTCCATCCACCAACCAGGCTGCGACCTCAGCAGAGACGGCGGACACTCTAAGGGTCGACATTTTTGGCCTAGAGTTTCAGGTGTCGTTTGGCATGCGGTAGATTTCGGAAGTGTCCGTTTGCCCCGAAGTGCAAACATCGGCTCCAGCCCACAGTAGCAGGCCGTGTAGGAACCCCAAACATCAACCTTTCCGTGCTACTAGTCCGCGTAACGAACCCTTCGGTGTCAGATCTTCAGTTCACACTTGAACATGTAGCCGGCGGGTTTAGCCACTGCCAGCCCACAAACTCGACCTTAACCAGCTGGTTACTTGCACGGCTCTTTCCGAGGCTGGAGCACGTGGAAGGACTAGATTCCGCCTGAGCTGACGAATCGGCAGGACTTTACTCGGGCTGTTGGCGATGCCTGTGTCTTTAGCTTTCAGCCGTTGGTGTTTCAATGATGCATGCTGCTGTTGTGGGTCCTGCTGCGACGACAATGACGATGACGACCCTTTAAAGGTGACGCTGGTTGTCATCGTCGCCGACGCCATAGCACCCAAACCTCTACTGCCATGGTTTATTATTATTACTACTACTACTACTACTACTACTACATCGTCATCATCATCATCATCAACATCATCATCATCGTCCTCCTCATCATCATCATCATCATGCTCCTCATCATCATCCTTACCAGACCTTATCATTATCGTCATCGTCATGGTCATCACCATCATCAGCAGCAGCATCCCGGGGATCTGAGTCCACATCCTCCGATTCCTCATTGCCGGGCCTCATCCCCTTCATCAGTACGATCAAAGGCAGGACCTATGGCAGTGCTGGTGCGTGGTCGTACCAAGTCGTGGTGGTGCTTTTGGTACCAGCAGCAGCAGCAGCCGTTGTCGCCGTGTTTGCAGTCGCAAAACTAGTGCAAGTAGTTCGTCGGTGTCGTCGTCGTCGTCGTGGCTGTCATCAACATGACATGTCGTCCTCGAAGAAACACTAGCAGCAGCAACAGTACTAGCAGTATCAGCAGCAGCCAGTAGCAGCAGCAGCAGCAGCAGCAGCAGCTGTAGCAGTAGCAATAGCAGGGGAAGCAGGAGCAGCAGCTATGGCAGTAGCAGTGGCAGTAGGAAGAGGAGGCTGAGGAGGAGCTAGAGCGCGAGCACGAGTAATCGGCCGTCGTGGTCGCGGTAGTAGCAGCAGTAGCCCTCGTCGCAGTGGTAGTTGTGGGTAGTAGTAGTAGTAGTAGTAGTAGTAGTAGGAGTAGTAGTAGTAGTAGTAGTAGTAGTAGTAGCAGCGGCGGTGGTGGTGGTGCTAGTAGTGTTAGTAGCGGTAGCAGTGGTAGTAGTCGTCGTCGTAGTGGTCGTCGTAGTGGTAGTGGTAGTGGTAGTAGTAGCAGCAGCAGCAGAGTTGTAGCAGCAGTAGCAAAAGCAGCAACAGAAGAAACTTTGGTGCCTTGCCGTGTATGGCAAGGTTGAGGTTCTGCTTGAAATTCTCAAGCAAGTCAACTCCAAGGCATCCATCCCTTGGACATGCATTTGCCTACGCTCGAAGAATGAAGCGATTCTTGTTGAGGATTTGGGACAGGACAATGTGCGGTTTGCAGAAAGACTGACTGATGACAAATGCCGCTGACGTTGATTTTGGCCGACGTTTCAGAATTTTCGGGGTCTTGGTTTCTGATCCAAGGCATGGGAATCTGAGTGCGACGGTGTCGAGTTTGCGGATCCCGACAAATGTATCTGCATGTACTCCGTGTATGGGCAAGTCTATACTCGGAGAAAAGACGGCACGGCCTTCGGCACAACATGGTCACGGAAGCTGCTCCTGCCTGCGTCAAAGCTATGATGGCGAGACTGCAGAAGTTAACAAGCATGCAAAGCTGACAAGGCTCAAAGCACATGCCGTCGGGCTGATGACGAACCGTCTCGTGTGCCGGACGGACATCGATCGAAAGTGATCGCGAGGGGCGGAACAAGAAGGCCAGAAACTTTGTCCTCCCGAGCTTTACACTTGCCTTGGTGCGGGCCTGGCAATCCTGCGAATATTGATATGTCTTGCACGCCTTGCGCCTTGGCCCTTGCAGAAGACTCATGCTAACCCGACAAGACGAAATCAGCAAACGTTGCGGCATGACTAGGAGACATCGCTGGAGTGTCGTGCCGCGCAAAACCTTTGGGTCCGTGGAGTAAGCTGAGTAAGGGCTTGATCAATTCAGTCTTGAGGGGGGTTGCGGGTTGTGGCTTTCGGGCATTACATTAAAAACTCATTCCGTGCCGTCTAGGGTGCCGCCTCCGCGGCGGTCCGTGTGCTCTCCACGGCGAATGCGCCGTGCCCAAGGATGAGCACGTGCCTGCAAAACAGCTTGTTTTGACCCACAGTTCTCTTCTTGCCGGGTGCATCAGTAGAGACGACACAGGAGTGAAATGAAAGAGAACACACGGTAAGTGCCCTGCACCCGAGGGTGGAGAAACATCTTCTGGCCGCTGTGCAGCCAAGGCGCAAACTCCAAACTCTAGACCTGTACTAGACTGTATCGACAAACTCATCGCATCTAATCGCTTTCTACTCCTACTCCGACGACCACGACCACGCGTGGGCCTAGAGTACTACTAGTACTACTGCGTAGTACTTCTACTACTACTTGTATTACTAGACGACTAGTACTACCAGTACTAATGTAATCAGTGTGCCGGGAATCTGGAACCTCTAAGAGGTGCAACCTGACCAGCAATCTTGGTCATCTTGAGAAGAGGCGCAACCTGACCAGCCATCTTGGTCTACCTGGTCAACTAGTCACTAGTCGGGCAAGTGGAGCAACCTGACCAAGACTGCAAGATGCCCCGGTCATCTTGACCCCCGCGCAAGATGACCAAGATGACTGTACCGTACCACATTGGTGGTTCCAGCTTCCCGGCACGATGTCATAGTACTGCCAGTACTACTAGTACTACTTGTGCCACTAATACTGCTGCTGCTGCTACTACTACTACTACTACTACCACTACTGCTACTGCTACTACTAGTGCTACTAGTACTGCTGCTGCTGCTGCTGCTGCTACTACTACTACTACTACTACCACCACCACTACCACTATACCACTACCACTACTACCACTACTACCACTACTACCACTACTACCACCACTACCCTACCGCTACCGCTACTGCTACCACTATTACTACTACTACTACTACTACTACTACTACTACTGCTACTACTACTACTACTACTACTACTAGCCTTCCCCCGCTTGGTGCGACACCCGTCGCGAAGCATGTTCTCAAACGCACTAGGCCATGGGCGCCATTAGGGTTTGGGCATGGATGCTCTGTTCTCAAACGCACTACACCATGGACGTTCTTAGGTTTTGGGCATGAATGCTCCGTTCTCAAACGCTTTGGATGCGCAGCAAGACCACCAACAAATTAGACAAAACAAAGCTTCATTCTGATCGCTAGTTTTGGACACGAACATCCAGACCTCCAAAAACAGCAAAAAAAATCGAAAACCATCTCAAAGACGAGTGCTGTTAATACCACCAGCATTCAACAAAAAATGAGCACAAACCCACACGCTTTCCAAATTTTCAAAAAAAAGGAGACAAAACGCTGCAAAAAAAAATGACAACACGAAGTCTGAAAAATGATAGGTCTTGGCGTGGCACCGGGGGGGCGGGGAACCCTCCTACTACTACTACTACTACTACTACTCCTACTGCTAGTAGTACTACTCGTACTACTACTACTACTACTACTACTACTACTACCACTACCACCCACAGAAGGGTATGCCGCATGCCGATCTATGGTTTCACCGTCCCTGACTGTCTGTTAACATTCTGACTTCAGCAGAGCCCTACTGCTCACTGTTCCTGGAATTTCGACTACCTTAAATAAACGAGAATTTTTCCAGACTTCCAGCCTCCAGTCTCTCCAGTCCAACAGGTCGTCAGCCACACCCAAAGCAATTCGGCCCTGGAAGCGCCCTTCCTGACACAGCAAGGGTCAATGTAGATGCGAGCTTTCCCAGGCTGGCCTTCGCGAATTTCGCACATCTATGATGTTGATCGGTTCGTTTCTCCAGCGGTACTTGCTCAACCCGAGCCTCGCTGATGCTACATTGTGAGATGCCACTCCGCGGCCGTAGTCAGGCTGCTGAACGGGTCGTTGAGAACATAAGGGGACAAGAACGCACGGAATGCACATGAAGGTAACTACACGCCATTTGGTCACGATATGCCCACAAGGCGTCACATCCTAATTATCGAAATTTGCTGTAAAGATTGCGGAGTGCTGAAACAAGTGGCAGCTGTCGAAGCTTGCTAGATGCTTCGGGATTGAAAAATGCAATTGCTTATGTCGTTGGTGCGTACGGTTTCCAATAGCAACTTGATCTCCCGCGCTGCCGACCAGTGAACCCATCCTACTCCTGCAGCGCAATGAATGAATTCCTCGAATGTCTGCTGAACCGATGACAATGATCCTTCGGATTGTTGTGAAGATCCCAGTCAGCGATCCGGGCCTAGCATATTCGCTGGGTCTTTACATGCTCGATTCGGTCTTCCGTTGTTTGCAGCCGGTGCGTATCATGTAGACATTCATTCTCGATCTTTCTAGTCAGTGTCCGAGGGCGAACGGGTGATGCTGTGAGGCTTCGCTGCGACATCTGCGACCTCTGATCGGAAAAGTGGTGGGAGCAGCGGTGGCGCTGGAAATGCACCGACTGCTTCCTGAGCCCGGACGCCTTTGGACCACGATTGCGCATCAGCACGGATTGTATCGGACAAGGCCTCGGGAAGGGGCTCGTCTCGTGGCTTCGGCAAGAAGCCCGGATAGAGCATGACCTGTCAGGTCACGGACGACGGGGCGGACCAACATGAAATGTCAGTCCACCTCAGGCACATAGCTGCTCTACAGTCTGGATCTGCAGTGAGCCACCGCTGCCACCGCTACCCTCTTTCTCCTGCTTGCCGAGCGTCTGCTGCAAAGGGGCCTGGCCGCAGACACTGTTCTGCTGGTGTCTTTGTTCCCAAGCCGCTCAGAGCTAGTGCAGTTCTTCGCTTTGAACATGTTAGTAACATCCTGCTTCGAAGCCGTATGTGCAACTGTAATGTAGCGGATGTAGCGGTGGAGCTCTTGCTGCGGCCTTCTTGATGCCGGAGTCCATCCGGAGACTGCCACTGCACGTTGTAGCTGCCGGGAGCCTGCAATCGTTTGGGTCGCTTAGCTGTTGAGGCGCGGAGGAGCACGCGGGGCGGCAGCAGGAATGGCAATCGATCTTGCCAAGTCTAGCCAAAACAGCTCAAGTTCATGCAATATGCTCTGGCCTCCTCGTCAACTTGAACCACTTCAGCACGGAAACCTCGCATATGATCATAGGCCCGGGGTCCAGCAAGCTCTGCAAGGCTACCTGTGAAGTATGAAGAAATTATACGGTGCCGATTCGGGACCCACCTGAACCAAGCCTCTGCTTTTCATATCGTATGATAACCTGGCTCAACTTTGAACTTCCAATCGGGAAATCTGCAGAGTTGCGAAACACGGATGGATGGATGCGGGAAAGAACATGTGGCTCATAGGAAGTTTTTTACAAAGCCGCTCAGGCGCTTGCATGCAGTTAGCGGTGGTTGTACGAGTCAAGAAGTTGTCGGCGACAGAAGCATGCAGGTCTCTTCTCACAAAGGCGCACTTCGAGTAAAACTAAAGGTGAGGTGGCTCGGCAGACACTGTGGTGTCATTTTGGAGCAAGGGAGGGAGGGGAGGGAGGGAGGGAGGGAGGGAGCCAGGCAGTGAGATAGAGAGAGCGAGAGCAGGCGAGCGAGCAAGAGAGCCAGAGCGCAAGCAAGGAAAGAATGCTGCAACGCTCTTCATGCTTGTTACATCGAATACAACAACCTGAAAGAAATCCCATACTTAACTGGAACTGCCAGAACACGGCGTCGTGGACACTCTCCCGTGCAAAAAGCTGCGGCCGAAGCACGGCAATGGTCAAGGATCCGGTGATGCGACGCGAATTCCTGGCACTACAAGGAAAGAGGGGCTGGTTGCACGTGAGGTTGGCAGGTAGTGCGTTGTCCGTGTGGGACTGCTTGACCATCCAAGCATAGCATGAGTCGAAAGTTCGAGCCCAACCGAAACTGAGTGCTCAGTTCATGCTTTCGGACGGTCATGACCCTCACAGCCTGAGCATGATCCAGCATGGCATCTCTCGGGGTATAGTTCGGCAGCTTGGCCTCAGCGTCGAAGGTCGTGGACTTGGAGCTTAAATGATTTAAGCCAGTCTTGTGGTATCAATTTGCTAAGTTGCAGACACTTTGACATCAACATGTCTTGCTTTCACGATCGTTTTTTTCCCACGGTGTTGAAGCCCCTTACATCGAAGTCTTTCTTTCGCGGTGTTACTGACTGTGGCCATGCACGCACGAGATTCGGCAAGGCATCCTAGCCCACACCAAGGCAAGACAGGATAGATTCGGCACCATGGTGGTGCCTGTCTGCTTGAGTTTGCTGCGGGCCTGAGAATGTTCAGTGCAAGGTATTGCAAAAGCAGATCGCTGTGCCTTCGACGTGCTCAGCCTTGGAGTTTGACATTGCACTGGAGAAACCCTTAAAGTCCCGGGCCGGACACTCGCCATCCGCGAGGCCCAGGTGGTAGGTGCCCCGCTCAATCTGGGCTTTCGAAGTGCCTCTGGAACTGCTGGCTTGTTCAGGGCGCGACTCGCGGGAGATTTCTTAGTGAAGTCTGACATGCATACATATATATATATATATACACACACACATAGACAGTCATAGACACGCAGACAGGCACACAAATCATCACAACTCCACCAAGACCACATGCAAGAGCCAGAGCTTTCTGAGCTTCCGAGCGGTTCGCCATGGAACGCCAGGAACCACCGAGTGCTCCCTGCCTGAGCTCACCATGCTGAGAAAGCTCTGCGGTGACTCATCGGGGCAACATACGGAAGCACAGTTGACTCCTACCTACTCTTGGGAGGCCTTGAGCCTTGAGTCTTTCGCAACTTCTAGAACGGCAGTAGCCTCCCACCTCCCTAGACCTCGAGGAATCGGTGCTTGCAAAAAGGGATGGCTTGGGTCCTGGGCTTAGCGGACGAGAATTGCAAAGTAAAATGGTGGAAGTCGGTGTATGCTCAGCCGAGGTTTGTCTCAATATAAAATCCATGGCAGTGCGTCGGATAATGTGTCTACTGGTAACAAGCTTCTTGAATCAGGAGGCACGTCACCATGCTGACAGTACGGTGTGACGGATGGGTTCAGGGTTCCATACTTACTGCCTCGTCTCTCACGCTGCTAAAACAGAACACACACACACACACACACATCACACATACACCGAGGCAGGGTCGCCAGCAATGGCCGAACAGCAATAATCCGCCGTAATCCTAGTCCTAGCGTGACCCATGTGACCTTTGATATCCTACGATCTCGCTCATGCCATTGATGTTTCGAAGATGGAAGATGTCCGCGAACTCCGACAAAAATGTCAAGACTGAGCCGGCTCTGTCCAAGCTCTGATAGCATGAGCCCAGCACTGCTCGAAGATACGAAAATCGATTGCCCGTCGCTGCAACTCACGGGCCTTCAAGAACAAGGTGGGGCCATGCAAGCCATTGTTCATGTCACGTGAAGCAACTCCGATTGAAACGCCAAAGACTTCATCAGCCTGCACTACCGACACTGAGATGCACTGCGCCACAGGAACTTCGGACCCTGGTAGGAGCTTGTTAAGACTCATTCTGAAACCCAACGAAAGCCATTAGCCGAATTCTTAAGCCCTTGTCCATGAGCCCCACAGCTCCCCTTCCCCCCCGCGCCGCAGAGACGCCGCCAAAACCGGCACCAACTACGGCCACGGGGCCCGCCAAAGACTGCAGGGGCGGTTCTCAGAGGAGGAAGACGCTGTGCTTTCTCTTTCCTTCTCACGCCGATGCACGAGCTGGCAAAACCTTCCCCAGCACATGCAGTTACCCGTTCGTTCGTGCTGATGGAGCTATGCTTCCTTTCCTCTCTCGCTGGATGCTAGAGATGTCCTTGAAACCAGACAGGCTTATTGCGATCTTGAGGGTGCAGACTGGCCCAGGGCTGCTGAGACCGATGCAGTATCCAATGCCAGGCACTGTGTGTTATGCCATTTGGAACGGAAGTCCAAGAGGTGACCAACACTGCTCCCTCAACTATTGAATACCTAATGCATGCGTGGTGTGTCTGCGCTCTTGCCGACAACAATTGCAACTCACTCCGAAGCAGGAACGGCGTGAAACGCTATAAGCTGTAAGCAAGTCTGCACAAGAAAACACGTGAGGATTGAATGTTATGCTTGCGGTGTCCCAAAGCGGCTGCATGATCCCCGGGGCGCGTTGAAGGAAGTATGTGTGAAATTTACATGTGGACCTCAATGGCAAGGGCAGAGAAAACCCAAATGCCAAAAATCGCAGGACGCATGGCCACGTAGCCAGCAACCCAGTAACCCGCCAATGTTGTCGAATCCCCGTCCTGATAACTGCGTGCATCCTGATGACACCCAGCGCTCCGCTCGACATCCCGCCCTGTCCGTAGCAGCGGACACTTTGCGGGCCGTAAGGTACCCTCGTCATCGCGAAAGTCGCATATACAGGGTGCAGGGGGCCCGGCTGCAAGTGCCTGTCACATTTAGCCGAGAATCGCAAGAACGTGTCTGGATGCCGGTGATGAGTCATAAGTCTAGGACGAAAGTCTTGCCGTGCTTCACATGGAAGCTGGATTGCGTCACGAATCGCATGTCAGGAAGCCTTATAAGGCTTAGGGCCCCATTGATGCTCTGAATTTTAGACTATATATTGGATCCAGTGGCAAAACCGGCCCGTGACCCAGTCTACATATGGATGCGTCAGCATCACCCAGGGCAATGAACTCTGCGCTGGCGCCTCAACTATACCCACAGCATCTTGAAAGCCATGCGAAACCAGTGGTTAAGCTTGAACAGCAGCTCGGCATCGACAATTCTGGGAGCTCGCCTAAATCACGAAGTGCCGGAAGCTCCAGACCAATCTGGTCCTGGAGGATTGCCATAAGAGGTAGAGTCGGGTGGCTAGCGCAGAGTCCTGCGAGCGTTCGGGATGTTAGGCGGACCCATGTTGGGGCTGTTCCTTCCCTTTTGGCTCGCAAGACGAGACGAGCCCTGTGCGGCCGATTAGACTCGCAGTGACACGGACACAGCAGAAACTGAGCTACTCGTGCCTGCAAGGACTTGGTCAAGGAGGAAACGGTGCAGCAAATGCAACGCTCTTTTTGCTCCTTTGAGCGAACAAGTAGGCAGAGGTAAGACAAACAGCTAAGGCTGAATAGTCTGAAGCATTATCATTTCTGACTCCTCTGGGGTTGTCCCAAGCACATTTGCCACACCGCCTTCTGTGATTTAAGATCCCTATATAACATAAAACCTTCGGAAAATCGGACAACCCACCGTCAAGGAAACTACGTAACTACGTCTCACACAAAAGACGGAGTGTGCGGACCTGGGATTGCATAGGGGCAAGGAGGAAAGCACATTGTGTCGCTGAGAATCATGGAAGCTTGAGCTTGATACATTGTGGGGAAGCAGCATCTCCAAAAACGCAGTAGCCGACCCGTTTTCTTCAATAGCAAGCAGAGGTGCTTTGTGCTTTGTTCGCCTGGAATCCTCAAGTGTCTGCAAGCGTGTCGTGTCGGTTCCTCTGGGCCTCTGTCGGGTGGTTGGGTTCCCGATGCGGTCTTCTCATCGCTGTCAAGGGTTTCCCGATGAGGGTCTCAGGCACCATTTTGGAACAAACTTGAAGATGACGGACGATGAAGGCCTGCAGTCTCGAAACACCAAGCCCTCCAAATGCAAGAGACTGAGGTTCTAGCTTTAGCCAGAGGTTTGAAATGTATTTCGATTGCTGTTGTGGCCAGCTGCCCTGCAGCCAAAGACACTTCCAGGTGGTAACCTGTCAGAGGGCTCCCAAACTTGAAAGCTTGGCAGCTTTCCAAGACCTCGGTCGACGGAGGTGCAGGCCTGCGCTTTCTCCTTCGGATCTGCATCTAAAGCATGCCCTGACCTGCAACGGCTCTACAGCACCGTACATGGCATACCACGGGCCCCATCTTCGGCCGGAGGAAATCTGGACACAACCTACTGTAATCGACCCCGGCACTGTCTGGCGCTGTCTCGTCCAATACAGCATGTAGCAAACACGTGGAGATCTGAAGCGGGAAGACCGCCCAAGACCCGTGCCACACAGAGCTGGATCTCTGTCAAAGGTTCTGCCTTGAGGCTGTGTCAGGGCTACGGACGTAGATGGAAATGCGATCGATGCAACACACCCAGCGCTTGATAGCCAGTCGAGCAAACATTGCGGAGAGCGTGTGATGCCTGCTTTTACTGGACTTACGCGCGTGTGAGCTGAACGAAGCTCGGACAACCCCTGCTGCGGCCCCTTGCTCCAGAAGGAGCAGAGCTTGTGCCGGGTGTCGTCCGGAAACTCCCACATCTCCTTTTCTGCGAGAATGTGCGGCGGTGCAGGGGATCGCATGTGGAACTGTGTAACCACATCGGCAAGCTGGTCGAAAAGTGCAGCACTTTCATCTTGTCTTGATGTCTGAAAGTCGGACGGCCTGCTGACACCTTATCGACACATGAGAGGCTCCTGATGATGGGATGCCCCATTGCAGTATGCCGGCGGTGTGTAAGTTCGGACCTGCAGCCACGGCAAACGGACTCCTCAAGATGCGGTAGCCAAAGTCCTATGCTTCTCTCCACAAGCCGCAGCATTGACGCATGCCATCGTCCCAAGACTGCCGGCCTCATAGCAGCGTGGCTCCCCGGACAACACCTCAATCGCCTGACGCGTGGCGAGACTCTACTCTACATTGCCTAAGCAAAGTGCAGCTGGTAAGACTTTCCGACAAGGAAGCGAACATTATAGCTCAAAGCTTGCTGAGGCGCAGGCCATCGCGGAGTACCGTGTCGGGACCTAGCTACAACTGCATCCGAGACCGGAGTCACTTTTTGGGCATGTGAAGTAAGCTTTCGGCAGTGTCGTCCAGGGTGCCGTGGGCAATCAATACTTGCCTCTTCTTCTCTCCTCCGACAAGACAGGTCAAAAACGTCCCAAACCCTCTAACCAGCACAGCCCCTGTTAGCCTCTTGTTGAAGTGGAACTGGAGCCAGACGATTCAATATTACTGACGGTTGAAGGTATCTGAAGGTGTTTTGCTTGAGGTCTTCAGGAAACTCGACCGGCTAGAAAATGCACGAGGCACAAGTCTCCTGCAGTGCAGTTGGAAAGCAACTGCAACGGGTCGTAAACGTCCTGATTTCGAATCTGAGCGGCACAACACAGAAGGAATGTTCGGACGGCGCAGACAGTCGGACAAGCATCACTGCCGTCACTCCCGGAACCGGAGTTCCGTGAGCCTCTGGATGTCCAGCACGAATGTCTCCTTCTTGTCTTCACTAAAGATACTAAAGACTCCTCACTAGTACTTTTCTCGAAACTGGCTCCTTGGAGAGAACACAAACCGAATCAATCGTCAAATGCAACGCCCAACTCCAGCGAGATCAATGAATGGTTTCATGTGATTTCGAGTCCTTTGCTGCGTGGCGATGATATCAAGCCAAGATGAGCAAAACGAAAAGCAAGCATCAGGCATCTGGTCCGAGGCACCACGCGACCGCCCGAGAAGAAGGTAGCGGAGGCGAATACCTCGAGAGAGAGATGACGGGATACGAAATGTCAAACTCTGCAAGAACCGGGACCCCAATACCATGTCATACCATGTCACTGCGTATCCCACTGGGAGCAATTACGCATAGCTGCGTGCAGGGGCATGATTCGCCGTAGCTTTACAGTACTGTGTCCGACACCCACAAGGTCCACATATCGTCGAAATGCATCCAAGCTGCACCTCTCGCAAGGACGTCTCCAAAAAAACTGCCAACGTACGGAGCAACCTGCACAGGCTGATGGCATGCATCCCTTGCGAACCAAATCGACGTCTTACTCGAGCGGCTAGCTAGGCCGCCAGGCTGAAATTTACACAATGCTCGGGCTGCTCAGAGCTCCATGGCGCATGGCGCATCCTTATACGAAACCTGAAAGGAACCTAGCGGATGTAAGCCTCCATCCTCAGGCGTGATCGGACAACAACAGAGGCCCAGACCGTCGACACAATCATCCCAAAAAGCCCGGCATACGGGCCCTGCCACACAGGAGTGGTGAGTAGACTCAGGTAGACACAGGGCTGCAGACTCTCAAGTGAGAGCTACCGTGAGAGTGAGCATGAGAGTGACAGCGCGGTCACACTCAACACCACGATAGAATACCCAAAGTCTGTGAATGCCGCCCGATTTGCAGAGTTCTAGGGCCCTGGCTGAGTCCAGCCAAGCACCAGGAATTCTTTGTTCCAAGCCTGGAGCTGAGAGTTTCTTTTCCTAAGAATCAGTGTGCGAGATGGACACCATGTACACACTTTGTGATAGCGCTCAGGGCACAATATTCACAACAACACCACTCACAATACAACACGCTCGTAATGATTACCGTCGTCGGCAGTTGTGGTGACGGTGTTGGTCGGTGTTGGTCGGTGTTGGTGTTCGTATTTGTGTTTGCGTTGGTGTTGGTGGTGCTGGTGGTGCTGGTGGTGCTGGTGGCTATGGTGGTGGTGGGGGTGGTGGTGGTGGTGGTGGTGGTGGTGGTGGTGAGGCTGGCCGGACAGGCCGTCGTGGTAGAGTGAGGTGGAGGCGGTGGTAGCCGTGAAAGTGTAAAAGTCTGAGTGAGTGAGTGAGTGAGTGAGTGAGTGAGTCAGTGAGTGAGTGAGGGAGTGAGGGAGCTTGTTTGTGCGTGCGCATTGGCAGAATCCTGTTTAATGGCAGAATGCCCCGAAAGGGTGGTTTAAAGGGTCGACGCTGGAAGCAAAGCTGCAAACCCCTTCCTTGACACTCACGACGCTGGGGAGCGATCCGAAGGCAATTGCAGTCTCGTAGGCGCCCTTGGAGAAGCCCATGATGCCTACCTCTGGAGCGGCAATGGTCCCCAAAGGTTTAGGATGGAAGGTGCACCTTCAAACGAACACTGGTGCTTGAGACGAGACCAAGTTACTATAGCATTTCAACTTCGGGGATGCGCAGGGGCTGTGCAGAACCACTGGTCCGACGTCACGTGCAGCAGATGCCGAGTTCAAGCAACCCAAGCCGCCCCAGCCACGACAACTCCGTCTCGCCTGGTCGGGAGGCAGCGGGCCACCTAGAAGGCCATCTGGATCCTCCACGGCCTCAGCTGGGTGGAGGAAAGGGTCTCGAGATGTCAGACATGTCAGACACCTCGAGGCTCGGTCATCCGAGTTCAGACCACATCAAGAAGACAAGAGGTTTGACAGTATGCGACGTCAACGACACCGCAAAACCCTCTGACTGCCCTCATCGAATCTACCAGTGGCTCCAAGTCGGCACTAAGCTGCGCGCATAGTCCCAACCTCTTCGGGGCTGCCAGGGGCGTAGTTGCTTTTACATGGTGTGGGCGTAGAGAGTATTCGAGGAGTTGCGCAGAGCTTGGGGTGCTTTGACTTTGAGTCCTGAGACTTCAGGCACTCAGCCAATTTGGACATGGATTGTGTACAATAGCACTGTAACACCCGGCAATCAATATGAAACTTGATGTCATATATGATATCACTCTGCAAGCAGGAACGCCCGCAGGCCTCCGAGAGTGTCCTTGGTTGGCAGAAGTTATGCGCATTGTTGTGACATCAGCTTCTCCAAGGTTGTCCACCGGCTCAAACTCGAGCGTTGCAGCATGAACCCAGCCTAAACCCTAAAACAAGGCTGCCGATCGATGCAGCCACGTCTCTAGGTGATAGTCGTAACCCCAGGTCATAATGTCCTTGGATGAGAGATTTCCGTCGGAAGGCGGGAGTTAAGCACAAACACCACTCCTTGTACAGCTAGCCACCAGAGCTGTGCGAATCTCTGCTATGTGAAAGATTCCTGGAAAGTCCCGGAAACTATCCAAACCTCGGATCAATTTCCGCACCATTGCCGACATCGCTCTTCCCTCTTCGACATCTGTTGAAACCCTTCAACCTGGGATCTTCATGCATACCTCCATGCAACCCTGTCTGCCCTACTGTGGTCAGTTGCAAGGCTCCGGATGGCTCGAGGGTCCCGACAACCCGGCATCCCGGGCGCTGGGGGTGAGGCAGCTGAAACCTGGTTCCAGAGCTCTGCCATCGGAACACACGGATCGACTCACTTGCAGTGACTTACAGCTTTGTGAGATCCAGTCTGCAAGAAAATATGCACATTCCAGGAAGAGTTAAAGGAAGTGTAGAGCAAACTAACAAGCAACGATGTAAGTATCTGGAAACCAAGGGTGGAAAGAGACTGTCAGGAAACTCGCGTCAAGCATCACCCGATGCACGGTGTCATCCAAGTTCATCCGGCAAGTCGAGTCACACACACAAATAAGCAAAAAAGCACTTGTTGTTGGTGCTTGCTGCTGACAGGCGCGCGAAATTAAGTCTCTGTGCGGCCACACATTCGAACATCTTGGGCTAAGACATTTGAGGGAGGGGCATGCTGAGGAAAAAACAAAATCTCTCCTGTTCATCGCGCGACTCAGCAGGAACTCAGCAGGAACGCAGCTGAAGACCCCATACGATCCAAGAGAGGCAGCATCTTGCAGCAGACCCTATTAGACTTACACATAGTCTGCTTAAAGATCCGACTTGCGAAACCTCCCAAAGAGACTGGAGCTCAGGGCTAGTGTTTTCAGACACGGCGGAGCAAAGAGGTGCATAAGGCGTGGTGAGTGTAAGGAGCCGACCCATTGATCGCAGCCTTGGATGTGCTATTGAACTGGGCTGCTCGCTGCGAAGGATCGAAGAGAACACATACATCTAGGATTTTTGGTTCAGCTTCCGCTGCAAAGGCTAACAGCCAGTGTGCAGCTGAGCCAGAACACACCCCGCAGCTTAGATCAACATTGACATCGTCCAAACAATGAAGTTAGATGTTCATCAACGAGTACACACCACATATCACTAACATCACTAACTGCCTTAAGAGTGTGATGGTTGTCGGTTTCTTGTACAATATCAGGTCATGTGTTTCTTTACTTCCATGTACCTACTAGTTTATGACGCACATGCGTGCAAGCAACCCTGCATGCTCTCATGTGCACGTGCATGTGAGAGATTGTGTTCTGTGTAAGGCCGTGCTTCAGAAGTGCCAAAGCATTCGTCTGACATGCCAAGGCTCAAGTAGCAAGTGCTCTGAACACCACAGTGGTTGCAGTTGGCGCCGACACCGTGCATGGCGACAATGCGCGGCGCGGGCTTGCCACCTAGCAACATGGGCGGCTGCCCAACTTGCAGCGTGCCCTCCCCGAAATTTCTCACAAGCTGTGTCCCCTACATTCGAGATCAAACCGCAATCCGCCATTTGGCGACTTCAGGATGCAGCGATACGTGGTCAGCGAAAGACCCGACATGCCGACTGCAAGGTCGCACGGACACCGTTTTTATCAATAAAGCCGAAACGCAACTTGGAAGGTCAATCTGTTTTGGTGGGTCGTATCATGAGCATGCTTGCGGGCCGACTACATGCTGCCGTGGCAGACTTCCCTTGTCGGACGTGAGATGAGACAGCCGACGCTAGTGTGCACTAGTCCACAGCCGCGCTTCCCAACTGGCAGTAAAATGGCTTCAACTCCGAATTCGGCTCACACAGCTCCGACTTTCGATTAGGCAGAGCTGCACTGGAGTAGCTGACGAGGGAGCAACGATAAGCCATGTGTCGGCTATGCCTCGAGGCGGCGCCGGCAACCACCAAGCCGAGATATTCACCGGCACCTCTCCTGCCGGGGCTGCCGAGCAGATTTTGCCAACCGGGACGTTGGGTCATCGACGGCGTTGCTTAGTGCGCGGCTCTCGCCAGATGGTAGCCACTTCTAGTGGTTTTGAAAAAGCATGAGGCGCACGAACTCGCAGCATCTTACACGATGATATCTAGGAAAGCCTTGTGCAGTGCAGGTGGCGCATTTCCAGAATAGCAGAAGTCACCCACCAACCCCAAAAAACCCGTGGCCGCATGAATTAAGCCATTGAACGCCTGCTCCCCTCCGAAAGATGCCTCGGGGGCCGGCACGGGAGGGAAAGTAGACCAGCCTCCATTCTCTGCTGTCACTCAAGGAAGGCTGTTGTGGAACTTATATCTCTCTTGGGGTCCTGGCGCTTCGAACAGATTTCAGGATGCACACCACCAAATAGCACCAGCAATAGAATCAGCACCAGCAACACCAGCAACAGCAGCAGCAGCAGCAGCACCACCACCACCACCAAAGACACCAGCGACAACGTCGACGACGACTGCAACTTCTCACGCTTGGCATGCCTATGACGATTAAGACGGCGAGATCGAGATGCTCGTATCGATGTAGAACATTGAAACCTTGATCATTATGATGATGATGATGATGATGATGATGATGATGACGCTGCTGCTGCTGCTGATGATGATGATGATGATGATGAAATGAGTGCTACGGTTGTTTGGCCGCTGGTGCTGCTGGTGCAGCTGTTTGACGGTACCTGCTGCTGCCGCCGCCACGACTGGTGACGATGATGATGAGGAAGATGAGGAAGATGAGGAGGAGGGTGACGACGACAACGGGCGATGGGTTGCTCGTCATGTCTGGTATACTCAAGGAACATCGTAAAAAAACACAAGCATGCATAAGGTGAGCAATACCAAAACGAGATGCATGGGTACCCAGATCTGCATACCCGCATAAAGTGCACGCGCACACGCGTGCGCGCACTTGATGCGAATGGTCGCTGGTACTTCCAATGATCTTAAAGCTGTGTAGGCTTAGCCCCTTGGCAGGTCCCACGCACTCGCTGGAAAGAAAACACAGGCACCAACATAACACGCTGCATTACTGACATGGCCAAGTATTCAGGTGCAGAGACTGGCGTCCCAGTCTGAATCAGCAGATCTTGAATAGCCTCTTTGTTATTAGATGCCCACTCTTTAGGTGTGGGTGTGGGGCAAGCCTCTGCTGCTCTCAATAGATTCTGCAGATCACAGCATGCTCCTATAGCCTTAGAAACGGGGTTGGACACAGGCACAGACTGTTCAACATGCGAACCAACATTTCCTACAACCAAAAGACCGCCGACAGATATCTGCACAGACAGACAACTGAAGGACAACACAACAGGCAGCAGACAGGCAAACATGAAAACGGAGGTTGCAAGAAGCAAGGCAAAATGGGGGTTCATATTCCCCGACCCTTCCATCATTCCATATCATTCCCCAGTGGCCTGAACTCGTGGTCCCTGTTGTAGCGCTCCCAGCTCAGGACCTCAAAATAGAGAGATTTCAACACGACCGGACCTCCTGGTTTCCACGCCAAAAGCTCGGCCAAAGTACCCTTCGGGTAGTTCCTACACGCGGATCTACAGTGACACCGGCTGAGGTTTCAAAGAAATTACGCTGACTATCTGTAGTGCCGCATTAAGTCATTCAGCGAGAAATCGAGTAAAATCCACAAGCATAGTCACGACATCTTCGAGAGTATGGGGACCCAGAATTCAGGCTTTCATTGAGATAGACCGCCAGTGTGCTTTACCCCTCCAAGCGCAGGACGAAGCTCAGATTGTAGCAGGGATGTATGCACCTTGGGATGCCAGTGCTACATCATTGAAAGGCTCCATTTCGCATTGGTTGTGCTTGGGCAAGGGCGTCGACAGGAGTCTTAGGTGTTGACAAGCTTGGAGCCTGTCACTCTAACCATCTGGCTAGTTTTTCATCTACTACAGGAAGCTCATGAGTGTAGAGTTACTCTGAACCTTACCACGATGGTGTCGGAAACGCGACAGTGCAGTGAAGCCTCACAGTCGATTTTGCAAACAGTCCAAGCCCAATGGCTCTCTCAGGTCGTCGTCAGACTTGTTGCCCTCCTGCAGCAAAGGCCCAGCTTTGGGTCCCAATGCAGACATCGGCAAACTCCAAAAGGATAATCACACGTGCATTTTTATGCGCACTTCAGTTCAGGAAGTGCCAACTTCGGCCTCGCAGCCTCCGCAGCTGTTGTAGCGAGGGAACTCAGCAGGTGTTGTTTGCGCTCTCTGCGCATTGACGCTGCCTCGAATGGGCGATAAGAAGGGACATCTCAGCACTGATCCCTCGATCACGCTACATCAGCGTGGTACGGGCGACTCAATTCAGCATCTGCTCGTGATTTACGCCTGAAGATGTTCTAGCTTTCTCGTAATTTTTCCACATGAATGGACTCTTGACTCTTGACCAAATCCCAGAGGGAGCAGCCCGTTTGGCCGCAGTCCAGCCTTGCGCACTCAAGCTCACCAGGTTCCTGCCCACAAAGACGACGACGCCAAGGAGGATCCTTGGCAAAGGCTATCTTCTCACCGAGCCCTTGCCTGACCCCGGCACCGCTTGTCACCATCGGCCGCACGGGATCGCACGCCGCTTCGAAAATGTATTTCTTGCTATGTCTTGCTCATCTTGCTGCACGGAAACTCGGTTCCGTGCCGAAGCTAGAAACGTCACTCAAGCCCGCAAGTCCTTTGGCCACAACGGGTCCTTCGTCACAGCCCGGGAATTCACGCTCGAGACATAAAGTTTGGGATGGCAGCATCAAGCAGTCTGGCCCATCAATAACGACTGCCTGCACGGCGCAGTGCCGATGAGGTATGCTTTCTTACGTGTTCGCAAAGCTCGTTCCTGAGAAATGGCCCNNCCCCCCCCCCCCCCCCCCCACTGTTGCAGCTCAGGCACAGGAAAAGACCACCTCGGATCGCAGGAAAGGGGCAGAAACCATCCCCGAACCCAGAATGCGTTAAAGATCTTTAAAGAACCCCAAGACACTGAACCGACACAGCCTCAGTGTCACTGCGGACAGTAAAGAACGTTCTTCAACCTCACATGTGCATGCTGATGGTGTGAACGGGCGTGAATCAGTGAAGTGCATGTGTTCATGATGGGTAGGTATGCAGCCGCAGGTCCACAGGTGTCTGGCTTTAGACTGCATGTGTCTTCGGTGCATGTCAAGGGGAAAGGGTCTCCTAGCAAGCTCTCGACACCTTACGAAAGACACAACGTACGCCGCCAAGCCGCAGAAGGACGCCAAGCATGCGACGAGGCAAGCCCGAGCATCTCGTTTGTGGATGACGATGAGCCTTGGAGTGAGACGCAATCATCGCAGTAATCAGTGGCTGAGGAGTCTTGACTTTTGAAGCGCCCTCAATCGGGATGTCGTCTCTCTATGGCCAAGCTGCTCACAGGCTGTCTGATGAGCTCTTACTCACTTGCTGTTGTCAAATATTGAGTTCTGTCAACACCTTGGAGGGAATTGCAGCACACTTCAAAGAACTGGGGTCGCCGCGGCTCAGCTCCGTCGTCCGAACCCTCAAGGCTGCTGTGGGGACCTTTCGAAGACTCGTGTCCAAACAGCGGTGAGGAGTTGAGCACATGATGGGATATCTCTTCGTCGGAAACTACAAGCGAGGATTTTCGCTAGACTGCTGGAGCTTCACGGAAAGAACTTGGTCGGATTTTATTAACTTCATCCAAGGCACTCGCGCCCGGCAGAACCTGCATGACCACTGAGCGGGGAGTCGGCATTTCTTGCTTCAGGGAGTCGTGGAGTTCGTTACAGCACCGGCGTCATCCAGACTTGTGATCAAAGCTGGGCTCTTGGTCAGCAAGATATGTATGCAGGGAAGCGAGCTGTGCATGAGAAGACTACTTCGACATGAAAATCATGTGACCAACTTTCACCACAGAGAATTTGGCACGGAACTACTCAAGACGACGATGATCTTTGCCTTCGTCCCCTGAACCCTCGGTGTGCCGTGAAGCATCTGATCACTTCATAGAACCCGAACGGTGCATCTGCATGCAGATAGACATGTGTACATATGTACTCATATACATATGTATATATATAT
>CAJNDV010036107.1:160246-180864 GCA_905221635.1 Symbiodinium sp. CCMP2456
GGCCTGGCTTGGCTGCTGTGGGAGGGTACCGTGGGGAGGGGTGGGGTGGGGGTGGGGGCGAACTGACGCGGCGACGCGAGACCATAGAAACGCATGAATTCCTCTCTCCATATATACTTGTATGTATGAATCTGAATGTATGTATATATGTATACGTATGGACGCACCCCGTATGACCTACCCTCGGTGTAGATTAGATCTCAACGAGTTCCTCCTCTGGGACCTTTCAATTTCAGCATATGTATGTACCTACGATAGATATTAGATAGATAGATAGATAGATAGATAGATAGATAGATAGCTTTTTAGATAGTTGAACAGGTGCTCTCCATGCATTCTGGAGAAGAACGCAGGCCTCGGCCTCGGCTTGCTCGGCGATGCCTCTCTCCTGTGCGGCCGAGGGCCCGGAGGGCCAGGAGGGGCATCCGGGCTCCATCTCCGCTATGAAGATGCCCTGAACAGGGTTTAGGGTTCAGGATTTAGCATGCGCGACTTGCTTGCCGACTTTGCAACCTGGCCTGCGCGCCCTCGATACTGGCCGTACTTATCGTCTCGTCAGGCCTGCATTGTTCACGAGAAGATCCTAAGGCTAGTAACCCAAGAGAGGGTGTGCCCCAAGGACTCTGATAGTCTGGCATCGAGACTATGGTAGTCTCTCATGGCTCGGATGCCGGGCATTGTCTGTATGGTCGGAAGGAGATTCGAGCTCGGACATGACAGAGCATAAAAAACTTCTGCTTAAAGCTTCCTATGTTGTCACTTTTAGATTTTTACTTTCATAGCCCTTATCGCTTCACAGCAAAATCATCGTTATCGTTTCTTTGTTTACTCTCATCGTTTTGCAAAGCCGACTGGCTTGTCAACATCCGGACGGACTTCCTCTTAAGCCCAACAGCAAGTCTTTTTATCATCCTCTCTTCGGCCCAGTCGCCAGCCAGGATCCACCGTCATGTTTCGATTTATCTTTGGCCCCTGGTTTGGATGTCGAAACTTACCGATCCGGTGCCTCTTCGTCTCGACAGGTGGAGCCTTTTCAGGCTCCGCCGCTGATGCCCCGCTGATGTTTGTTTCGGGCATCGCTTCAGCCATCACTGCTCCCTACCCAGAGAGCCTCGCTTTGGGCCAATATCTTCGGTCATGGGTTTTGAAGCTCAGCGCAAACAACCAGATCCTAACATGTCGGCATGTACTCTACTATTATATTGAAGGCGTTCTGGATGCAAGGGATCTTGTCGGGCCATGTCGGGCCTGTTCTCCGTGTCGAGCCGCATATACCTCATGCTTGACGAGATTCCCATGTCCGGCAACAACACACTACGACTCGCGCTTGGCAAGAGATGTGGTGTCTGGGACAAACGAGGAGACGGCTTGATACCAGAACTTATGCAGGTGTCTGTTGTCTTGTTCCACCATGGACCATCGCTGTCTGGAACCGTGTGCTGCCCTGCCCGCTGCAAAGACCTCTGAAAAGACACCTCTTTGTTCAAGATACAATAAATACCTTTCCAGCATTGTTGAAGCGAGCATTTCTTGGAAATCGGTCTCCAGCCCGCACAAGCTCGGGCGGGGATTTTACCGGCAAGCGCGACTGGTTGAGAAGGCAACATGAGGGCAGGATGCAAGACTGGGCACCTACTGCGGTGTAATGCTTGCTTAGCATCGCTACCGGCAAGAAAACATACAAAACCAGTAACCAAAAACGGCGATATCCTGTACCAAACGGTACTGGGTACACATGGCTAGGCTGTGCCGCGTTGCTCTGCTGCTTGATTTGCGGCCTGCTTGTGTATGGCCTCAACCTGCAGGCAGATGTGCAGTGATGGGGATGCACTTGCCTTCGAGTTGGGGATTCGGATTTGTTGGGTCTCACCGTTTGCACAGAATAAGACATGCTGCGGAGTCCGAGCATGTCATGTCCATCTGGCATGGCGAACCATCAAACCTGACAGGATTCCAAGGGCTTCCGTGACTGCGGTGACCTGCGTCCTCAGCGTCTCCGCTTCTCGCTTCCACTTCTCAAGCTCCCCCCGCAGTTTCTCAGCCTGCAGTGCGAGGATCAGCTGCATGCAGCATCCCAGGCAAACCCCAAGCACCGGGCATGATCAATTCAGCATAACGACACACCGGCCTGCTCGGGTCCATCTTGTAGAGACATCTTGTCTCTCAGCCTCTGAGTTTCCTTTGCCTGCGGCACCATACATCTCACTTGAGGGGCAAGCCAGGCCAAGCTGCGTCAACATCAACGTCGCAGTCTCCCACAAACAACGTCGTCATCGCTATCGTCCCAATCCACATTATCGACACCCGCACCAGCACCACCATCACTGTGATCATGCTCATCATCATCATCATCCTCCTCCTCATCGTCATCATCAGCAGCAGCATCATTATCATCATCAGCATCATCACCACCATCATCATCATCAATTTCATCATCAGCACCCGTCGTCTCGAGAGCTGTCGAGAGGTGGCCGAAGTTCTGTCGCCATGTCTGCTTTTGCAGGCTATGACCATTCAGTTCGCCTCCGTTACCAGCAACCCAAAATCAGGAGCTGCAGAAGAGTCATCAGATCATGATACGCAACATGACTGTTGTCATGTCTCGTTCATGCTCGTCCGAGTCTGCCAGATGTGTGCGAACGTACTCCAGAGTTTTCAAAGGACTAACTGCTAGTCACCACGCATGCTTGCTGTCATTATCGTCGGCCTGCTATGTTTCCAACCGGTAAAGGTGCAACGACTCTATGTGTCCTCTTCGGCAGCAGCAGGCTCATCGCCGATACCACATCATCAGCATCAACATCAGCATCATCATCATCATCATCATGATCATGACCACAATCGCTACCATCAGAACATATCGCAATCATCTTGAATCACTGCTTTCGTCAATCTCTCTCGCTCTCTCCCACGGACTCAGGTGCTGTATATTTGCCATTATGCAAGCGAGAGTTGGGTTTTGGTGTGAGAGTGAGTGCGAAAGTGTCCGCATGCCGCATGCATGACCGAGCTTGGGAGTGAGTGCACGAGTCCCACACGCAGAGAGGAAAGCCAGGCTGATTTCGCTTGCAGGCTGGCCTCAGATGCTAAGTCTCTGCCTGCGCGCTTCAAGGCAGCTGCCGTATGCCTCAGAGAAAATCTCAGAAATCCAAGCTCTGAGAGTTGCCGGCTGCCACAAATTGTCACAGCTCGGCTCGGAGCACAGCTCAAGCCAAGTCGCAGTGCGCGGAAAAGGATCCAGGTGGTCATTGCACCCTGCGACTACACCGCAGGCCGTACTACCATTGTCGTATGCTATTCTCATCATTTCCCCAATCAGAAAAGTACAGTATGACTGCCGGGTTCGCTTAAGTGTGAAGGACACACCGACGGTTCCGCGACGTTCGCCTTCGACCAAAAGGCCGATTTCGAATTCGTTATGCTGCCGAACTAACTTGACGAATCGCGCTGCCGCCTCAGTGCCGTGCACATTAGGTTGGACATCCCGCTCCTGCCATAATCCCGAGCCCCGTGCTATTCTTCATTTTTGTTGGATCATTTTGGCCTTCACTTCCGCCGAAGTCACTTAAGTCCTGGCAGGGCCACGCTGTTCGACCTTGTTCGGTCTCCTAAGCCCGGCATTCCAAGCGGCTCTGGAACTTTCCGAAGTCGTGCCACCGCCAGAGTGGAGTTTTTTGCCGTCCCTATCTCTGACCATAGTCGCACATCATGCGATTCCGCCTCCGAATTCCTGCTCCTGCCATAGTGTGATTGGCAATTGGGGCTCATGGGGCGGCAGTACTCTCTCGCAACTCGGTCACTGCCGGTTGATTTACTACAAGTTTGTGCAGTTTAGGTTCAGGTCGGCACCACGAAAAGAACATCAAAGTCAAAGAGCATCAAGAGATGGACTGCCATGGACTGCTAGGAACCTTCTACAATTCGCGGTTTATGCTGGCACAGTTTATTGGGTGCAACGGTTTCTCTGAATGGCTTCGGTCTTCCGCACGCCTGCCACTCTGACGCGAAATTGACCCAGCTCAGGTAAACCCATCCGACAACGGCCATTCTTCGCTTGTACTCGGGTGGGGTGCAGAGCTGTAGACATAAGAAGGAGCAGTTTCTTTGCAGGCGAGGCGCCGTGATTGAGAGGATGGGGTCCGGGGCCTGAGTCTTGATGCCACTGACAGAAACACAGAAATCCATCGGGCTAGACTGGCAGTTCCACAGGTAATTTTGCAGCTGTCAAATATGCAACACCAAGCTCAGTGGTAGAGTAGAGTCTTGCGGCTTGTAGCCCGACTCCCACGATGCACGCAGCTGCACTCGGTGTGAGCTCGCGCAGGGTGTGCCGAGATCCCGGCCTGTGTGCTGCTATCTTCCAGCAAAGTGGCACAGAAGCAGCCTGTCGTCTGGCAAGAACCCAAAAGTCAAACAAGCCTCTCAATGTCTTGACATTGATCTTTTGGTAGAAACAGAAAGGTTTCGGGCGACATGCAGAATTAGAAATAGAGTCTCTATTCAGCTCTCTCCGTCCATCTTTGGCACAGCTAGCTTCCTGCTTGGCGGTGTGCAGAAAAGGGTTTCCAGGTGCCGGCAAGGAATTGATCTGGCTGGTGCTACACGAGGCTGACCTCTGCAAGCAGTTACGTACTTTTTCTATCTTTTTCTTCACTGTAGCGGATTGCACGTGCACACCTGGATGAGGCTGCCCGAGCATGCCCGAGCTTAGCCGGAAGTGCCGATGAGGTGCATGAAAACACCGCAGCGGAGGCTACGCAAGCCTGTTGCAGGCGATCCGGGTGCTGCCTCAAGCGAGCAGGACTCAGCAGGTCAGTTCACCAGCACGCGTGTCTCTGATATCCACAGGTATAGGACTCGGTTCTTCGAAGTTCCTGCTACGCATGCGCCAAGACTTCAGGGATGCTCGTTTCTTCCAAGGCACTGTATCGCAAGCACCATGGCATCCATGTCCTGAGTTTAATCTGCGTCAAGCCCAGGCTTGAAGGAGCCCATACACTGCCGTACACGTCCACGAGAATGCCAGCGGGCTGCGACAAAGTTTGACAGGACACATACTGCTGCCGCCAGGTTTAGCATCAGCACCAGCCGCTGCAGCTGCCATAGCAGAAAAAACAGCCCGCGAAGCAACATGACAGGAGCGAAAGAAAGTTGACCCAATGCCATGCAATGCAAATTATTAATAGCCTGAAAGCTTGCGCTGCAAAGCCGCAACACTCAACTCTTGCGGCTCTGTCCCTGAGAGTGCCGCTTCCGATACTAGTTTTTAATTCCAACGGATTCCTGGTCTAGTCGAGTCCGCTAGTGCCAACTCGTACAGTGAGCCCATCGCTGGAAGGCACGGCGACACTCTCTGGCTGCGCTTCACGTACAGGCAAACCACACGTCCGGCTGCTGGGGGCCATGCCTGCTGGGTCTTCTGAGCTCGAGAGGCAACCTGCATTGAAAGGAGTGGTTTGACTTTCCTGGCCATACGAGCCGTACGAGGTGCGGAAAGCATCATTTTCTCAGAGGCACTTCCGGGCTCAACGCTGACATCTTTCCAGCATATCAGAACACAGGGCTTTGCCTTCGCTTATCTGCTGCACGCAGCGAGGTCTCGAATTATCCGAGTATGCCAAGCCTCCGGAAAGGCCATGGGAGTACACAATGCAGGATCTTCCTAGAGTCCTAAGAGTTCGTGATCCCGGAGGGGCACTTAACATTAATATATGCGTCCAAACAACATTTGTCAACACTGCAGTGGAGGATTCCACTTCCTGTCCCTATGCATCGTGGCCTTTGCCACGACTCGCACAGCAAGTTTGCCTTCATGGCCCGTCCCGTCTTTGGACAGCAAGGCTCTAATCACTTCGTTTGGCTGCACCAGGAAACCGAACGGAAAGCAACACCACGAAGGGAGACTCTGAAGCTTTGCGCATCTGTCCAACCCCACTTCTCTGTTTCATCTTATGACCCCTAGAGTTCCTAGCAAACGACATGGAATTCGTCCTGGACCTTACGAGGGCGCAGGCTTCATAAAGCCGCGCTGGCAACGACTCACACCTGCGAGGTGCTTGGCATCGTACGCCAGCCGGTGCCTCCTCAGTGTGCATCTGTACTGGACGAGCACATAAGAGGAGTGAGCCCAACACTGCGGCTGCAATGACGAAGCGCCAGCGGTAAGGCAGGAAAGTGAGGGACACCGGTCTGAGTGCAGAAGCTATTGATTAACCGGCTTGCCAAGCTGCTTTTGATCAAGTCAAAACGGTCGCGTCGCTGCAGCTTCCAAGCCTGATTTCTTCAGACTCACATGCATTCGGGAGCTTAGTCCCAATGCGCCTTGCTTTCGAGCTCTTCCGCCGGTGCAGTTCTCGGTGTCGCTGCCGGTTCGCCTCGTGCTTCACCAGTCTAAGCCATCTAAGGGCTCGAAGAGGGAAGCTGCCATCAACGATGGCTATTTGTTGAGAGTCCGACCTGGTCGCTGGTCGATCTGGGCTGCTGCAGTGAGAGACCGTGTCCTCAGCATTCTGCTGCCAAGGATGGTAAGCACCCCGGTCTCAAGCGGGGAGCTCAGGTTTACAAGCTGGAAGAAGTTTAAAGGCAGCCGGTCCTGAAGGCTCTGAGTTCTGACTCCTTGACCTATCAAACAAAAAGTCACGAGAGTATAACCTCACTCTGAATCCGAATGATTGGCTTAAAGTCTGATGCCGAGCAGCTTAGCTTCCAGGTGGTCCAGCTGCTGATGCAAAAGCCTCCCACGGGTCACCCAGAAAAGCCGAAACAAGATATATCGCAAAGCACATCCAAGCGAAGGTGAGACGTAGACTTTAACAGGTCGAGCAATCCGACCTGGTCCTGGCCATGACCTGGGACTGAGAGGTGGAGCCCGCAGCCTGGCCATGAAAGATGCAGAGTGGCATGCATCGGCCACTCTGCAGATGTTTTTTCAGTGTAGCGCGGCTTCTTTCAGTCACCTCAGGTTCCTCTGGACATTGCGTCTTTTTTGCCTGTTTCTGGCCTCTCGCACGCGGAGGTCGGAGGGGCTTGCCGTCGTGTGCTTCTTACGTCGTTTCGCAACAGGAACCCGAACTTGACGATCCCACTTTCATGCCATCATGCCAAATCCAGTTGGCATGGGTGGCTTCGTCACAGCCCACCTCTGTTGCGATAGCCTCTCGACCCAAGCATGATGTGAGCAGAAGTGTGGTTGTCGCATCTGGGGCTGCTGCGCTCTGCAACCCCTCCACCAATCTGCTACAGCGGCCTCGAGAGCTGACTGGGCCTCGCGAAGGAGTCGCCCGAAGGAGGTGGACTCCTCTTCTGCTGGGACGTGTGGGGGATCTGCTTCCTTCGTTCATGCTCCAGGTCCAAGAACAGGCATGTGGTGAGCCCTGAGCACGACAGTGCCAATCCTCAACAGCTGCGGGTTACTTGCCTGTGTCGCTTCCCAGCTGCCCACCCTTCCCGGCCCCTCCTGTGCAATGTTCGAGATGGATGCCTCCAGCAGCTGGGCTTTGCGAAATGATCGAACTCGCAGCATGCAGAGGGACCCGTGATAAGAGTAGGTTCATCCGAATATGTGCCGCCTTCAACGATCTGCACTTTCCCGCCAGCGATCTGGAAGAGGAGTAGCGTGGGTCGAACGACGGCTGCGCATTCCCCTCAGGGCACAAGGCTCTCTGCTCACAATCTGCAAGGTGGTAGAATCAGGCAAAACATATCTGAAACTGCACAATGTGGTCCTTGTCTTCTTCTTGCTGCGGTCCACGTGGAGAGCCGAGCAACGTGGGCAGCGGTGCCTGTCAGTGGCTACAGGCACCGCATAAACACAGCTTTGCACTGCCGGAGTAGCCGTGCAGCTCTAGCTCTGATTGCCTGGTCCCTTGCTTCGACTGTGAGATGGTCCGGCTCGCTTCTCGGAATCCTCCTTAGATATATTAAAGCATGATTCAACATCTTCATGCGCCCGGGGTTCTAGCTTCGAAGATAGCGTCTGGACTTTACAATCAACAACAATACTTTCATCCCACATAGTCCCAACGTCTCGTCCGGGAAGTCATCGTCCTCTGGCACCGACCTGAGCATGCAAGATGCTAGGGAGGGGCACGGCCCTTCCAATATAAGTAAATGATGCGCGAAACTCGCCGAATCGCGAGAGCAAAACGTGTCTGATCGTCTCAGTTGTAGGTTGGCTCATTCCAGGTGATCGCGGCCAGGCAACATCAGCTGTTCGGAGAGGCTCGCCATTTTCTCTGATCCTGGAAGGGCACATGAGCATCGGAAACTCGTCGACCTTGAGTTCTGCCAAATCTGATGAGGGCCAGCCAAGATTCTGCCAATCAGATTGGCGTAGTGCTCCGCTTGCACGATTTGGTCAAAGAAGGCCCTGCCTCCCGAAGTCGATGTGCTGAGAACCCTCGAGCCTCAAGCTCTCTCCTGGCACAAGCCGACCTTGGAAGTCGCCTTGCGCCTGTTCACGGCTAATTTTCACCTGAAAAGACATGCGACTAGGACTGAACAAGATGCCCTCGCACTACAAGGAGTCTCCAGCTGAGTTGCATCATTGTGACGATCGTGACGCTTGAGCATCTTCTCTGGCTTGCCTTGGCTTCATGTAGTGTTATATGGCTTGTGAAAGAACCTTGTAGTCACGAGTGAAGAGAGTGAGGATAGCGAGGACCGTGGCCGAGCGTCTCTTGGCCTTCGCCAGCGTCCGGCGGTGACCGCGACCCTGATGAGCGGAAACTGAATTGACAAAGGCTTCAATGATGCCTGTACGACCAGTTTAGTTGTGATCACCGAGACCTATTGAACATTTCGCAACAGCAGAGTGAGACACTCTGAGACACGAGACAGAGTTGTCATGGCTCACCAGAATGGTCCAAGCGAGGCCATCTCAGCCAAGGCGCATCGATATCCGATACTTGTCCTGCGCCATGGTGAGGGACGAGGGATGAGGGATGAGCAAAGATCTAGAATATGGCACTGGGCGGTAGCCGCTGATATAAGCCGACACCATGTGTGGATCCATCACTTTGAAAAAAAGCAGGCCAGACGAATCATGTAAAATGCCACCGTGTGAACGCATCGTATGTGTCGGAGAGCTCTACCGAGCATAGCCTCCCGGCAGGGGATGTGATGATGGCCGGCAGAAGCCGGCAGCAGACTCGTCTTTAGGTCGAGGAGAGCGCCGGAGCCGCCTGAAATGTCAAGTTTCAAAGATCTATCAGCCGAAGAAAATGGACAAACCATGGACACTTGCCCGCTTCTTTCGTCCGAGCGTCCTTTCAGGCAAGCCGGGAGCCTCACTTTGGGGTCCGACCTGACTGTGGCTCCAAGCCTTTCCTTTTCAAATCTCTTCAATTGTAGAAATAATGGGAGTAATATATCATATGTCATATATATATATATATATATCTATGTATATACAGTTTATATATGATATATTACTCCCACTATTCGTTCCGAGTCAAGCGGCTGAACCGGAAGTGGCGCCGAAGGCTCCTTGGAAGGCCTCCGCTGCCTTCTTCGGTGCGGCTGCACGCCTGGCCAGAGGCATCCGGAGCAGCGATTGGCAGTTTTTCTCCGCGACCTCTTCTGGGCATCAGCTGCTGCACGCGCATCGGCACAGTCTTCTGGCTGCAGTGAGGTCGTCCTTCGGAGAGCGGGCAGTTCACAGAAAGGGACGGTGTGTGTGGTCCAGATAATCCAAATTCTGAGGCTGCAGCTCGACAGGACGAGCCCGTTGGCCTGCAAGGTCAAAGCCAGAATTGCGCTTGACCGACACGCTCCGCAACATCCGGAGTCTTAAGAGCCGGCCAAGCGACCTAGGTCAGAGCCGTCGAGGTAGGCACGGCGCTCCAAGGTCATGTAGCGCCGGGCATTGCCGAAGCTCCTTGGTGGAGAGAGCTGCCTGCTTCAATTGAAGCGGCGATCAAGCCTAGGCCTAAGCCTAGGCCCCACTGCCGATCTGCCAAACTATCAGATTATCCGAGGTGCATGATGCTTGGCCAGCTGCATCCGGATGCACAACGAGACCCTTTCGACTGCGGCAAACGCACTGCACAGCATCTGCGGACTGAAGCCTTGCGAGCGAACCATTTATCTGGCGAAGCCTTGCTCCTTGGACCTGCGCACATCCCTGCATCCCGCCCGAAAGGCCCTAAACCCTAAACCCTAACCACATCAGGCTGGAGAGCGTGCGCAAGCGAAGCATCGAAAGGCCGAAACAGCTTGACATTTTGCCACGAGAGACAAAGCCATGTGCAGGTTCTACGAAGCTCTTCGTGTCTCCTACGAGAACTACGAAGAGGGCCGCTTAGGGCTGCACCGAGGAACCGACCTTGCAGTTCCAGCGCACGGTTCATTAGTATGCTGCTTTCAAAATTAAGCTTTTCAGCTGTTCTTATGCTGCTGTTCGCATTCGTGTCAAACTGGGTTTCGTAATCATTCGTATTGTAGCAATATGTGTATTCTGTATTCGGAGCAGGCCATCAAATTGAGCAGAAGCACTAAGGAAAAGCCTCTGCACAAGTGGCCCCAGTGTCCATGGCAGACGTTTGTAGTCTGCCCTACGCAAACCCAGCAGTAAAAACTCCGCTAGTTGACATGCACGTTCGAAGCAGGCTGCAGAGCAAGCCAGCTTAAAGGATCAAGCATTGCCGTGCTTTGCTTGATCTGGCACCTCAGCTCCCGTCTCTGCCTTTCTCAACAACAAGCAACGGAAGCTCAGCAGTGGGACCTGGCTGGAGCCCTTCAATATACGGTGTCAGGAGCTAGGACCAGCATGCATTTGCGTGCTTGGAAAGATCGCTTCCAAAATAAACGTCAAGCTTGCCGAGACGTGACTTGAAAGAGGTATATAATATAGCCAACTGCTAATTGCAGATCCGGCACCTGGGGCGTTGCTGGTGGTCTTGCTTTGCAAAGTATGGCAACCTTATGGAATAGCCCGCGACCAAGATGATCGTGATGGGCCTGCTCGTCCAGAGGACGCTGCAACACTTGGGGAACGGACAGCTTTCGGTAAAGCTCACAAGTCTTGTTGCCTCCTGCATCTGGTTGACCTTGGGCAACAGGCACAAAGGGTTACAAAGCCAAAGTTCCCTGTCAAAGCAGGCTGCTTTCATCCAAGCAGCAATGTTGTAGGGGTCACGTGTCTTCCTGTTTGCACGTGTGGTCGGTCTGCCGGGTGCACAAGACTCAGCATCGGGGCCCGACATGCAGCCCGGAAATTTCTGACTCGATGCTGCTGGGATGCATTTCATGCAGCTGCAATTCCAGTTTGTCCAAGGAGGCTTGCCTCAATCCGCAGCCGACCGGGCAGCAACTTTGCAATGCTCCGAAGTTTGCGTCGCCAAGGGTCGCGTCATGCTCTTCGGAAGACCAGCCCTGGCCTGACTCGCGAATCTCCACTCTTGGTCAGCTTCAGCCCCTCAGTGGCAGCCAAAACGCGGAGCTTTTCGGCTTCGGCCAACTTCTTGGCTGCCGTGTGGTGGCGCATCAGCTGGCCTTAGTCATCTGCGTGGGAACTGAATCGGACCGGCCTGTCAAGCAATGCAAACTGACCATGCAAGAGCAAATTCCGGCTTCCGGTTGTACCAGTACTAGAGGTGGCTGAACCTGGAGGCGGGCCTACCCTCAGCAGTGCAAGCGGCTGAACTCCTCGAAATCGATGGCGCCTGGGCAGCAAAGTAATGAGAAGCTTCCAACGAGATTCTCTGATTCTACGCCGTCTCGAGGCAAAGGGGCCGTCACCGGTGACATCGAAGCGCTTCAGAGCCTGCATTTCACAGAACTTTTCCACAGCAGCAACCTTCGTCACTTCGTGCCCTACTGCTCCACGCATGCCTCCCTGGCAGCTGCATCCAAGACGTCTTCATGCCATACACGGCTCACGTCGCTACCCCGGAAGATGGCTTTAATCTCCTCGGAGTCATAAGCATGCCGTGACTACAGCCTTTCACCAAGACTGACTGCGGAGCAAGAGCCACGTCTTTTAAGAGTGTGACGCAGGCGACGGTACCGAAAACTTTTGCAGGCGAGAAGCCTCGAATGATAGCTGGCCATCCTTCAGTGTGTCGAAGGAACGGAAAGCAGCCCACAGCCACGACTCCTCTGAATCAATTCACGCGGGTGAGCAGAACAGGAAGCTCTGGTCGGGAGCAGCCGGTGGTTGCGGCAACATCGGTTGGCTCGGAGCTTGTATGCGCATCCTCCTGGAAGATTCGCTCGCCAACCGCAGCCGCGCAGAACTCGTTGTAGTCAATGCTGCCTTGCGACACAAGACCAGGAGTGAAGCAACGGCGAGCTGAGCGACTGCAGGATCCCAGTGTTAAGCATGGCAGCGCATATGGTCGAGAACGTGAGCCAACCCGTTGGACTTTTGAAAGACCCTCTCCATCAATTTGTCATGCGGGGGCAGGCAGAGACCCCTGTGCGAGCAAGAGCCCGTTGCGAGAGACGGGAAAGGACGAACGTGCCTGAACCATCCTTGTCGAGCATCTGCACGGTCTTCAGCAAATCTTGCCTTGCATCTGCGAGTTTCCAGGGGGACACGCGAAGGTGATTCTCCTTGACATGTGCTTTTGTGCCGGGACTGCCAATTGCATGTGCGCCAACCACATGTGGCCCGGGTGCATCTCAGGAGAGTCTCCGTGGCAAAGGTTGCAGAAGCCCTGCTGGACCTGTGGAGGGTCGAAGCCAAAGTAGCAAAAGCCTAGTGGCCTGGTGCTAAAGGCAGGCTTACAGCGGACCTCAAGTGTCGCTGATGCCATGTGCATGCAGAACAGAACGTCGCCCCTGCCTCTTCCACAGACAGCACACCATTTCCATCCCGGTCTAAGCTGCAGAACATGCGGTGCACCTGTCTCACGCATGGCGATGCACTTCAGCCGACAGAATCTGCGTCCCGACCCTGAGCTCGGCACCTCATTCAAGTGCTTGGAGCCAAGCTGGCGAACCACCGCAGCCACACAAATGGAGTAGAAATGGCCAAGATTGCTGAAGTTCTTCATGTTGTCAAGAACTTGCTGCGCCACGGCTGCAGGCATCTCGGAATGCCTGGAACGATTGGGCTCTGGATTTCTCCGGTCAGATCGGCCTAGACGCGGCCTCGCCTCTCACTGTTCGTAATCCAGGGGTGCTGGAGGATGTCCTGAGCCCAGAGGCGCTGTATTTGTCAGACTGATCTCTGCGGTCCTCCTTCTTTGCATTTGCGTCACTTAGAAAAGCTGCAAGGAACATGTTAGCCGCGTCTGCTGTGCTAGTGGGGGACTTCGGGACGCTTTTTGACGGTACAGCAGGGCTTGCTTCTCGTCACCCCAGCCCTCAAACTGGCCAGCTAGTTCGCAGCTCGCTTGTGCCCACCAGCTGTCCAAAACATATCAAAAGGTTTGTGGTGGTCACCAGACTCTTAGGCAGGTCACAAGCAGCCTAAAGCTATCCCCACGAAAGATGTGCTTGAAGGCAGCGGTGTTGTGCTTTGCATGTGCTCCTGGCTGTGATGTCAAGGGCTATGGCAAGGTCGCCCATCTCTTCGGGCATGTGAACAAGCAGCGTGTCAAAGCCGGAGCCACCGAGCGTCTTTGGGGGAAAATCGCATGTTGGGGTCGGCCTTCAACAGGCCCTGAATCAAATCCTTGACGTCTTGCGATCTCGACTGCCAGACTTTCCCTGCCATCGAATATTGCTCCTCAGATTCAGAACATTATTAAAGGAAAGAAATGCAAGAAACCTAGTGACAGTGTGTGGCTGCTGGAAGGGCTCCTTCTTCATCTTCTTGAGCAGCTCTTTTTGCTTTCCGCTGAATGGCAAGCGACCAGAAAGCATGGCGTAAAGGACAACACCAACGCTCCACCTGCGTCGGAAACGCGAAGCACAAGCTCCAGAGCTCGTAGTCTATCCTGTAATCAATTTCTGGACTGAAGGGTGCCAAGGCTGTTGCCAAACATCGTGATGCGGCAGAGTTGCATGTCACAGGCAGCCGTGTAGGATGAAAGCCGTCTCAAGAAGCTTTCGGATTGCATCACCTGCCGGGCAATACAGGTGGCTAAGGACCTGAGAACGAGCCAGGGTGCCAGGATATGCGAGGATATCGTGTCTTGCAGCGGGTGCCTATAATTAGTAGTAGCATGTACCAGCATTACGCGCACGAGCCTCCGGTGCACAGTACCTGGGCGTTCCAGCAAAGTGCCGCATGCGCCGCTCACCGAAGTCGTGGCCGACACCCCAATCAATGACCTGCAGATGCTGATTCGATACTCCCTTCCTTCTTGCTCTGGAGTCTTGGTGGGTCACTGTAGGGCTTCGGGCGCAATCGAAGCTTCGGGCTGGTTGCTGGTTGGCAAGAACTCTGCCAAGTCTGCTGGCAAAGACAGGCTATGCCGCTCTGCTTGCTACACGCGCCGGCGCCTTGATGTCCGTGCAGTTGGGATCCTGAACAGTGCTCGCCGCCACCAAGTCAAAAAAGCGACTTTTTAAAGAGGGGCTGCAAGGTGCACCTGCCCTCGTCCTATGTAACTTCTGCTGAAAAACTGGCAGGTCCGTCTTATCAACAACAGCAGAGCCTCGGATGTGAACATGATGTTCTCAGGCTTGATGTCCTGGGCTCTCTCTTTCTTTTGACTATACCTTTCTTAGTGAACAGGCGCGACGCGAACTGCCAAGACGTGCTAGCTTGTGGCATGCTAGAGCTCTAAACCCGAAATTCAATGCGACTGTGTGTCACGGTGGGCAATGCCCTTGTCGTGCGCATACTGTAACGCACTGGCCAGCTGTCGCATGACCACTGCAGCCGTCGGTTCGTCTAGCCGCGGCGAGTCGACATTGAAGAGATGGTCAAACAGATCCTGGATACGTTTTCAGCGTGGTCTTCAGGTGCATGGGATTCTTACCCTATCTGCGACCATCATCACAAGGGACTCGACTGCTGCTCTTAAGTACTGCCCAGCTTGACCCACATGACAGTACTCATGACTGCAATGCGAGACTGGCCACTTCGCGGCTCCAAGCTTCAGGCACAACTTGGTACGACACGACTTTCCGAAACTCCTCCTATCTGCGACCATGAAATTTCAGTCATTCTGTCATTCCGTTCCAGTGTCCAGGCCTTGCCCTCGCAAAGCTCCATGACATAGTAAGCAAGCCCAGCCCTCTCGTACGTCTCGAAAAGTTTGCAGATATTCGGATGGTCCAAGCTCTTCCTGAGCTGTCTGTCTGTCTGTCTGTCTCTGTCTGTCTCACCTACTCCTCGGGCACAGTGAAGGGAAAGCTCGTCTGCCTCTCTCCACTTCGTCTTATGCAAGTTCTTCTTCCCCATGGTCCAAGCAGGGGCGCAACACACTCTTGTCACTTGTCTCCGCCATCCAGCACTTTCCGTTTCATGGTGTCTTTGTGATGCGAGGGTTCCGTGCTCTTTCGCGAGCGAGCCCGTCAACTTCGACCAGCATGCGAAATGCATGCGCGCTTTCCAGTTTGTGCTTGCTGGGCTCCAAGCCTGGCCAGATTGCTGGCTGGCACATGGCTGTGCGATATCGTGTGGTAAAGCATGGTAAGCAGCTCAGCTTTTCGGTTTTACCGGCACTGCTCTGCGATCTCAGAGTCCAAAAGTATATCCCTTCTTGTTACCACGCAGCGACACGAACACAGGCACGCAAACACGCACGCCAATCTCTTCGCTATAGCTATATCGAGATGCAACCAAGACAAGTCTCAAGGTAATGAGGTAGACAAAGCGATATAGATAGATTGACGAAGCCAATGACTGTGTGTGTGTGTGTGCAAGTGCTTCCCCCACACCACGTAAAGGTCATCTGCCGCCTCGTTAAAGCGAGCGGCATGATCTTGACCTCGTTCTCAGACATCTCTCGACGGCGTGCGTTGGAAAGTAGCATTGACTTGATGGCCACCCGCCGCTCCGGATGCTTCCGGTCAGTGGCTCGGAATACTTTGCCAAAGCCTCCGGATGCGAGCTCCAAGTTCTCCATCTCGTAATTTGCAGTAATGTCTTTGTCAATGTGGCTCGGTGCCATGCCCTGCACACTGTACCTGAGCCGATGTGGCTGGACGCTAGTTGAGTAAGCCGAATGCCTTCCAAAGGCGGAGCTCAGTGCCCTTTCCACAACCCTTCCTCACGAAAACCCACGAACCACCCTCAGTCAGCTGATGCTTTTTATGGTTCAGACGAGGTTGCAAGATGTCCAAAGGTTCCTCCACGAAGCTCATCGCCTGAAGACCCCCGAAGGCTCTAGTGGACCCTAATCACTGGAAGGCACGAAAGAGGCTGGCGGCGCAGTCATAACTCCGCGACACCCGTCATCCCGCCAGGGGAGTTCCCGCTGAATGTCAGTCAACTCTTCCTCGATCCTGTTCACTCATGCCCGGTCCTTCTGGACGCTGCGCGCGGCGGCATCAGTCGAGCCTTTGGTCAGCATCAGAGGCTTTCAGGTTCCACCTGTTGTTGAGATGCAACTGCTTGCGCAATTCTGCCGTGGCTCTCTTCTCCACGGCCGCCGTCATGCTGAGGAAAGCCTGGGGAGATGACCCCACACAGCTTTCCTTTGCACGGGGAGCCGAGACGGCTTCAGAAGCATAACGAATCAACACAGCGGAGATGTGCAGCACTTCCGAGATGCTTTCCATGCCTGAAGTGGGCCTCTCCACATCATTCAGTTCAGATCAAGGAGCGCTTAAAGTCGAGGATGGATTCTTGGGCCGCCCTTTCCGGGAAACCCTCGAAGTCCCGGTAGCAAAGGCTGGGAGGATCGCCTCGAAGATCAGAAGGGCAGCAGGCTGTAGAAGGCGTCCTCTGTCAGAAGGTCAACCGACGGAGAAAACGACATGTTCCAACTGCGGTGCTCGTCTGCTGACTTCTTTTTCCGACTCATTTGGGAACCATCCAGATTTGCAGCTAATTCAGTGCAAGCGCGGCTTTGCCGAGTGCACATCCTACGCCTAACTGGTGACACAGCCACTCTGGAAGATGGCTCGAGGTTGTTTGGCAAACTCGCGAGTCGAGGGAGTTAATCGTAGTGCTGAAGTGCTGTCGGAAACACTTGGGCTCGCAACTTTCCCGTCGCTCAAGTTAAAGCGAAGTTTCCTTTGAAGTGAAGGGTATACAACTGCGACGCCTGGGCTCAAGGTCACAAGTATGAGGACACAAGCACAAGCGATCACCCTCCATGCGTGTCTTACGGTGTGACTTTGATTCGGCACGAAAGCTGGGTTCCCTTGCATCCTCTGTCGTGCCCTGCCGGGTCGTCGGAGTTGGGCATCCCTCCTCCAGGCAATTGCAAGAAGATGTGTTTCTGTTCGTGTGTGTGCGTGTGTGTGTGTGTGTGTATGTGTATCTAAAGCTGGGCAACCACCTTTTGGTGAGTTTTGTAGAATGCACAGCCATCGCACAAGTGTTTTATCTCAGTGACCGGATTCGGCCACTTTGCAATCCTCAAAGTTCTTGTTGGAGACTGTCTTAATGATCCAAGGCCATGCCTTCTCATGCCGATGGGGTGAGCCTGTATGTCCCTGCTTCATGGCCCAGATCACCAAGAGTCCTCTGGCGGGGCCGCGATGGTCTCAGTTGGAGGAGGTTTCTCCTGGCAAGAATCGAGCAATGCGTCGGTGTCTTTGCTGTTGCGTTGAGGAATCTCGGGGCGGTGAGCTCGTAAACAGATTTGCTTCATCCTGCTGGTGCAGTCACCCCAGCCCGAAAGTGTGAACCCTACCCAATTCCTTTTCCTTGGACAAGTATGTTGCAAGCACCCCGAACGAAAGCCAGACCAAGCTGATGCACTTTGCACCTTGGGGCTTGGCTGAGGCTGAGGTGGAGCAGGCGCGATCTTGCCCTTGCGGTGGCCATCACTACGGAACTGACGAAATTCAAGGGCTCCCGAGTTGAGGGGTAGCACTTCCCCTTTGCTTTGCTGTGCTTGGTTGCCGCAGAGGCACGGGACGAAGTGCTGGATTGACCTTGCAAGTCCCGAGGGGATGGCACATGGAGTCTGAGACGAGGATGGAGAAGCGGATTCTAATCCGGAACTTCCGCTTTTTCTGCATAGGCTAACAGGGGTTGTTCCCATCGTGCCTTGCGCCGGCGTCGCGGCCTGAACACGACCCAGTCAACACCTCAAAAGCTGGAGAAAATCATGCATGCTTCGCCCGACATCCCTGAGCGATTGCGAAGCCCGGCGAACTACTCAGCAGCTGACATCTGGGGAATGGTCGAAAATGAGTGCCATCCTGGGCTTTTCGACTCATGCAAGCGCAAGTATCACGCAGCTTCTTCAAGCAAATCCTAGAATTTCGATTGTGTTTTTGTTGTTGCTGCGGCTGTTGCTGTTGCTGCTTGCGACACCATTCCTTCGATTCTGGCTGTCATCGGAGTAAGCATCGCACATGATGGTGCTGCATGATGGCTTCTGGCTTGTGTAAGGTCTGTGCCACTATATGCCATCTGCGAGGGCTTGGCAACTTATAACTTCCTGATCAGACCTCAGTGTGCTTTTCCTGTCGGGCCCATGAAATGTTAGGCTTTGATTCTTCCAGGGGGAAACAGTGTAGATGGGGTCGGGGATGTAACATACTTAGCCAGCGGCAATCCCTAGTCTAAGTAAACGCCCCGAACAACTTCGATTGCAAACAGCAAATGTTGTACAACGCCATCCGTCACGAGACTACCACTGCCACCTCCACCGCTACCACCACGACGTCGACTGTGACGAAGACACTTCTACTTCCACGTCCACCACTACGACGACGACGACGACGACGACGACTACTACTACTACTACTAGTACTGCTAGTACTACTAGTACTACTAGTACTACTAGTACTACTAGTACTAATAGTACTACTACTACACCTGCACCTATGCAAGTGCTGCGGCTACGAGGATGAGCGCAGCACCGCAACTGCAACTGCCATGACCAACGAAAAAGCAACTGCGAGCAGGGAAATCATTAAGTCACTGCCCGGCTTCTGGGCGGAGCGGTGGGTTTTTGCCGCCGTCCAGGGCCCTGGCTGCATGTGCTGTGACAGCCATTCACGTCTTCATGTCTGGCATGACCGTGCCAAGCCCTGACGGGTGCATGCTCCAAGTCGTGCTGTCTAACGCAATCCCTCAACATATATGCGTCTCTTCGTACTTCGTGTCGCAAGCTCAGTCAACCAGCTTTGCTGAGGCCTGTCGTAGTCCAAGTGCGCCTGTAGGGGTGGCCGGGGCAGAAGGGCAGGGCAGGAGTGGAGGGCTGGCATCCGCACTGGTACGCTCACTCTCTCGTGAACCATGCGACTGATTCTGAATGATATATACACAAACTCGGACCAATGACACGCTTGCATGCTCTCGTCTTGTCTGCAACTCCGGCCATGATGTACTCCAGCGTCGTCAGCCGATTGTTGACCAGAGCCAGATGAAAAATCAGCAATGTGAAGATGGGCACGAGCAATGCTATGTTTAAGAGCCTTAGTTCAACAAGGATAATGCGTGCCAAGGTTTCAAGCTCTCGTCTCGGAAAAAAAATGCAGTCCACGGCACAATAAGAAGCCAAGCGCCGGCAACAGCAGCTCCTCCCAGTCAACCACACCAAACAGGACGCAGCACAAATCGAAATCGGTGGTTGGTGATGCAAAAGCTGCTGCGCTACAGTTGTTGTGGAAAGGATCCATCTTTGCAAACGTGCCCGCTCCTTTGGGCAGCCATACAGGATGACCACCACGATCAACACAATCCCGCTCACGCACATGATGACTGCAAGGTTGGCCGGGCTCAAAACAGCAGGATGTTGCCAGTGGCACCCGGCAAAGGAGATTCGTCTAAACAGAGTCTAAGTCTAAACACTGCCAAAAGCAACTAACATAGTCAGCACCCGGGCCTAGAAAAAGAGTTGCCGAGACCATAGCGGTCCAGAAGCTTCCATAGTTTGCATCGCCAATACCTTAACTGGGAGAGGCTGGGATCTGATTTCCGGTTTTCGGACCTTTTGCGAGTTGTGTAGATCGCAGACAGGTGCCGCCTTCATCCACTGGCTGTGACTGCCCCCATCGGCACCTCATCCTGCCCTGCTTACTGGCAGGGTTTCGATGAGGGGACAAATCTTGCATGGCAAGTTGCAGTTATTGAGCCAAATGCAATGATGATCGAAACCAGCGACGCACCTCAGGCACGAGGATCACGAGGATGCTGGGTATCAACTTGGGCCTTCCTCTGGCCATGGCAGAAGCCCGAGTCCCAGTGGCATTTAGTCGGCCAGTTCCATGTGTGATCATGTGACAATGCATGCTGCCGAGATGCCTGTTGCACGAGTTACAGTGCTCTGTCCGAAACTCCTGTCGCATCTACACAAGGCAACTACAAACAAACTTGCTCTGTATCGTCCGTCTGCAACTCCCACAAGAAGTCCTGGCCTGCCGAACATGGCAAGTGTGACACAAAGGGAGTTCTGTCTTCCCGAGGTCGTCAAAGGAACTCAGCCGCGTGCACAGGCTGAGCTACTGGGTTCTTATAATGATCAGAACTGGGCTGTTTGGGTATCTTAGTACTAGTACTAGTACTAGTACTAGTAGTAGTAGTAGTAGTAGTAGTAGTAGTAGTAGTAGTAGTAGTTTTGTCACCCCTTGTAGTAGTAGTAGTAGTAGTA
>CAJNDV010036107.1:180985-206560 GCA_905221635.1 Symbiodinium sp. CCMP2456
CTACTACTACCACTACCACTACCACCGCTGCTACTGCGACGGGGCTATCAAGGGATGCAATTACCAAGTCCCCACAAACCCTATATTCTAGCTCTCGAGGATCGACAAATTCCGCACGCTGGCGCTGGTGCCGGCGCTGGGGCTGGCTGGGCGCTGGTGCTGGCGGCCTGCAGTATGGAATGGCTGGCGGGCGTTGGCAGTGGAGCTGGCGCTGGCGCTGGCGCTGCGTTTTTTCGGGGAAGGCGAGCGTTGGCGAGGGCGCTGCATGGGGGGCGTTGGCGCTCGTGCTGGCGCTGGGTTGAACTCAGCCGGGATCGCAAAACGAGGGGGGCCGAAGATACGTGTTCAGTCGGGATCGCCTATAATGGGGGTTGGGTTTAAAAACTGTGATCAATCGTGATCGCCATGGGAGGGAGCGAGCTAAAAACATGTCTGGATTGAGGGAGCGGGCTTAAGAAATGTGATCAACCGGGATCGCCTACTGAAGCGGCGTGTTTAGGATGGCTTAAGACGTATGACTCATCGGGATCGCCTGAGGGGGCGTGCTTAAGATAAGTAGTGAAATCCGATCGCAGATATGATGCGAATCGGGATCGCCAAATGCGGGGGTCTAAGGCGGGTTCAAGACATGCAGTAGAAATCTGATCGACTTGGATCGCCAAGCGAAAGGGCGGATGTAAGGCAGGTGATGAAACGGGATTGCCGCATGAGGGGTCGGGTTCAAGAAATGTGATTAACCGGGAGCGCCTGAGAGGGGTGCTTGGATATACTAAGATATGAGTAGTGAAACGGGATCGGGCGGGCTTAAGAAATGCGATCAACCGGCATCGCCAAAGGGGGGGGATGGCTTAAGATATGTGGTCAACCTGCATCACCAAATGAGGGGGCGGGTTGAAGAAATGCAATCAACCGGCATCGTCAAAATGCGGAGAGTTAAAGATGTGTGGTCAAACTGCATTGCCAATTGAGAGGGCGGGCTTAAGATATGTGATCAACCGGGATCGCATCATGGGGGGGCGCGTTTAAGACATATGAACCGGGATCGCCAAAGGAGGGGGCGAGTTTAATATATGTGACCAACCTGGATCGCCGAATGAAGGGGTAGGTTTAGGACGTGTGATGAACCGGGATCGCCCAAGGAGGGGTTTAATATCTATGTGATCACCAGGATGGCCTAATGAGAGGTGGGTTTGGGTGTTGAATCTGGATCGTTTAAGAATGTTTAAGATATGTGACGAACCTGGATTGAGGGGGGTGCTGACAAAACGTGATCAACCAGGATAGACTAGTGAGGTGGCGGGCTTAAGAGTTATGATAAACCGGGATCGCCTAATGAGAGGGCACGCTTAAGATAAGTGGTGAAACAGGATCGGTGGGTTTAAGAAATCTGATGAATCGGGATCGCCAAAGGAGGGGGCGAGTTTAAAATACGTGATCAACCTGGAGGGGGGCTGGCGGCTGACTGGAAGAAGGCTATAGTGTAGCTCTCTCAGGCGGCTTTACTCCTTCAGCTCCGGCTCTAATGCCAACTGCGAGCAAAGCCGCCCTTTGCCCCATTTCCACGGGACCTTATCTGTCATGCAAGCTTCAGGTGGTTGATGATTCTCGACTGAGATCCTTCGACGGGAAACGAGAATCTTACAAGTAACTCGGTCTGCAAAAGCAGCAGTTTCAGTCCCGCCCGGAAGGTGTGTGTTACGGCCGGAGTCGCTCATGGAAGAGCTTTGTTTGAACAGATTTTCGATGTGTCCACAGCCGCGTCACAACGGCAGGAGTTTAGCCGCATGAACTCGGGATATGAATTGATGCACCTGCTGGTCTACATGTCTGAGATTCACATGCGTGCTATCTGCGCGATTCTGCGTGTGTACACGTACCTGGTTTGCTGTTTTGCAAGACTTGACTTACTGAGGCTCACGAAGGAGGGTGAACATAGGCCGCACAACTTCTCGGCCTTTTCGCGGTGTCGGTCTGCCGTTGCCACGGCGCCGAACTGTCTCATTGTTGCAGCAGTCATCAGCCAAGGCTCATCTGGATGAGACGGATCCGTGAGGGCGGCCTTCAGACCCGAAGCAATCATAACGAGAGCCTTGGCTGAGTACAAGTTCGATCGAGCTGGAGATTGAACACAGCTGCCAACGACTACTATGACTCTGACAGTCTCAGCAGTCCCGGGTGCAATTACTGAAAAAGCCGCTGCCAACGACAGCTGCGTTACTTCGTCCTGCAGCGGAAGGTGAACAAAAAGCTTTGCGAGATCTCGCGACACTCCACAGAGACAGAGACAGACAAGCAAAGAGGGAGGGAGAGAGAGGGAGAGAGAGAGAGAGAGAGAGACACCACAACTCGTGGACCTGTCGCTCCCTGCCGGTAACAGCCCCCAAGTTCAAAAACACAAACCACATTGTCCAGAATCAACGGTAGGTGAAGCAGGAAGAAAGATGCGGTGTCAACAATGATGACCTCAGTTTGACAGGAGCAGCTGCCCGCGAAATAGGCCAGCTGCTCGAACGACAGTTCCACAACACACTTTGCAACGTGTGGCACGCCATGGTGTCTCCCATCCACAAAACCCCAGCTCTTGCGCGACAGCCAGGCTGAGCCATCCACGAAGATCAAGACCACTTGAAGAGGGCTAATCGGCCTGACAGAACTTCGACATTGCTTCTCGGACGTGCCGGTGTCTGTGCAGGGCTTGTGCGATAGGAGATCAATGGCAAGCCTGTTGAATCCGTGCCGCCTCACATGCAGGGCCATTGCCGCGGCCATTCTCGGAGGACCGCGCTGGAAGAGTGGCCCAGGCTCTGGTAAAGTGCTAGCCCTGTGAAGACACTGATGTGTTGTAGTGGTTTCTGCTTGATGCTGCAAGGCTTTCTGGCTGAGACGTTCGTCGTGCTGGCAGAAATGCCGTGGGTTCTGGGCAAAGGTCTCTATACCCTGCAAAGTTGCTGCGAATGTAGATGACCTGTAGATGAGACGAAGCAATCCAGAGGCCGCGGAGCACCTCCAGAAGGCTGAGTTTCGCAGCAGCACCTCGGTAGCAAGGGAGTCACCCTTCCGTTGCATGTCGTCCACATACCTACATCTTCTCTCTTTGAAAGCCTAAGCTCAAGCCAGGTCATCACGTGCTTCCTTTTTTCAATTCGTCATATACCGACCATACAGACATGAGCTGGCAAAGTCTTGTGCCGCAGTGCGACTCCATTGCTTGCGACTACCATTCTCCAGGATCCCGGTCTGAGAAAGAGACAAAGAAGACTTGCATTTGATGTTGCAAGCTTGCAGTTTCTAGCCTGAGGGTCCGGAGAACGAAGGCTCCTAAGCTAGGACACCTCTCTCACGCGTGTCTCTCAGCTGGGGGTCCAGGTGAGGTTCTGGAAGCCCTTGCCATAGGCCGCGGGTCGCGGCGGAGGCACTCCAGGTCCTGGTCTCGGGCGCCAGCCTGCAGGGCCTGGAGCCCAGGGGGAAGAGTCGTGAGGTTGGAGGATAGGCCGCCAACCCGGGGCCCCCGACAGTCCGGGGCTCTGTGCAGTACGCTGCATTGGCTCTGGGCCCGGCTCCAGGAACTTGGGGCCTCCAGCTGCGCTGGCATCCTGGGTAACCCAACCGATGGGCTTTGGGAAGAGTGGGGATGACGGATGTCGGATCTGTATGCGAACGATGCCGTTCTCCGTGGTGATGGCTGGTGCGACCTGCTCAACAATCTCGCCCTCCTGCAACTTCTGCACTTCTTCGCTATCAAGCCTCTCGCTCTTTCGCACCACGGTGTTGCCACGCGCTACTTTCCATTTCTTGGGTGTGAAATACTGGGGGGCTACAGCGGGTGCGTGTGGATGGCGCGGAGCAGGGTATGCGCCTGGGGCTTGGTAGTACGCCGAAGCAGGGGGACCGTGGTGACTTGGCTGAAGGTGCCCACTGGGGTCAGCTCGGAAGGACCAGCGAGTGTCGCTTCCAGCAGGAGTTTCCCGGCCATCGCTCTTTTGAGGCCGTCCCTCATGCATGTAGTCCATGTTGGGGGTCAACTTGGCTTTGCGATCCGCCTGGTTTGGCACCGTCGTGACTGTAACTGGGGTGCTGGCTGTGGCAGCCCGCCGCCGTCGCTTGCGTGAGCGACTCCTGGCAGCCACTGTGGTTGGCGTCGCTGCCGTCTGGGCTGCTTGGGCTGCAGCTTGGGCCGCAGCTTGGGCAGCCGCTTTCTTCTCCTTCTTGGCCTTCTTCTCTGCATCCTTGGCATCCTTTGGCTTAGCATCCTTACCATCCTCTGCGCGCTTCTCGCGGCGACGCCGCTTTCCGCCTTCGTTCACCACCTTCTGAAGCTTCTCGCAAAGCCACTGAGTGAAAGGGCCGCTCTGATCTTGGAGGAAAGCTTCGAGTTCGGTTTGGATCGCCTCTGGGGGTCTGCTGGACTGCAGCATCACCGAGATGTACTCCACCAGAACCCCAAGCTCACCATAGCCGCCGATCATGGTCTGCAGCTTCTCCGTCACAGCCTTGGACAAGCTGGTTTGCTGCTCGGCAGTCAACTTTTCATAGAGCTCGGACAGCTTCGGCTGCTCCTTCGCCTCTTTTCCCATTGAAGCCACACTACTGGAAAACGGCTGGGAACTTAATGATCATTTGCTGACGAGCTGTTGATGCAGTCTACCTCTGCAGGCCGTTGTGGTTCTGAGGTGTGCGCTAGGTAGGGTCATGGATGTTGCATCTTGCTGCATGTGTCAAACTTCAATGCCTTCGACTGGCACGAGCCCGTCAACATGGCTGGATCTGAGCCACACTGCGGGTTGGGTTTACGCATGCAGTAACGACTTGCCATCCGGGATGCCAAGAGCCTGAACTGCTCCAAGACCGAGGCCGCCGCCGTGACTTCAGAGTGCAGCGGCGAATGTGCCTCGAACTAGGCTGTGCTTGTGCTGAGGTTCCAGCTGCGTTTGTGTTGACAGAGCTTCTGAGAAGGCCGCCGCCTTCCTGACGGCTGTGCATGGCACGTTGCTGCTCGAGCCGGAGACGCAGGGCGAAACTTGTGGGGTCTTGGGCCATGAGAAGTCTAAACCTTGGCTAAGTCTGGAGTAGAGCTCTCAACCGTTCCACGGTTCCTTTTCCGTACTCGCTTCTGGAGTGAGCCTCCCGTCCTGCTCTACGCTCTGCCCGTCCTTGTGTGGACCTCCCGATCTCACCGTCTCTTCTGTGCCGTACAAGGAGGGGTGAGCTTGGCTGTGAGCCTAATTCGGACACATTATAACGAGATCCGCCTGAAGACTCCAGGCCTTGGATTGCTGTACAAGCGTATGAGGTTTGGGTCCTTGTGACCACAGAATTCCCAATTCGCATGCAGGCCATGACACGTCCGTCGCGTCTATGCCTGCGATTCTGCCGTCCTCCACCACCCACCGTCTGAAGCAACACGCAGCTTCTGCTGACATGGCGTTTCTGGCTTTTGTGGGTGCTCGTTGGACACTGCATGGACTCTCACGACTCAGGATCCCAGCAAGGTCGTGCAAAAGACTGGATGTTAGCCCTGCAGGTTGGACAGCTGGACCTGGGCTCGAGGATGCACGTTTTTTTTGTGATGAAGCTCCCAGTTTGTTTGGTGACCGCAGTTTGAGATCCTCATCATCAGGACACAGGCATGGAAAGGTTAAAGTGCTTTGTTTTGGCTCTCTACAGCCTTGTTCTGATTTTCAGGCCCTGTGTGGCGCTCCAGACATGCCTGACAAAGTAGCCTGCGCACGGTTCTGTTCAAGGTAAGCTGATCACGCTTATATTCATTCGACCAACAGTGCAAGTCTCCTGAGGCTCGCGCAGTAGTGGGGCGCAGTATTTGCAGACTTGCATGTGCCGGCATGGCAGGAGGAGCACGGAAGGCCGTGCATTGTAGCACACCTGTCTTTCCGAATCTCGGACCCATTCGAGCTGCATTAGAGTTAACCCATTTCCTGCAACAAAGGTTCAATGCAGTCGGGCTCATCTCCATAAGCCGGCTTGGCAGAGTGCGTCCTGAGGCATGGAGCATCTGGCTGAATGCCTTCATGCTGCTACGGCGACAACGACGACTTCTGACTACTAGTCCTGCTACAGGTGGTGGTGGTGGTGGTGGCGGTAGCCGTAGCCGTAGCAGTCGTGGTAGCAGTAGATAGCAGTAGCAGTAGTAGTCGTCGTCGTAGAAGGAGCAGTATCAGTAGCCGCAGTGGTAGGAATAGCAGCAGTAGAATAGCAGTAGCCGTAGCAGTAGTAGTAGCAGTAGTAGTAGTAGCAGTAGTAGTAGTAGTAGTAGTAGTAGTAGTAGTAGTAGTAGTAGAAAATGATAACACTTGGAGTAGTTGACCAGTAGGTGCAGCTGCATCAGTTGGAATCAGCTGGCATCCGAGATCGGCTCCTGCGCTCAACAGCTTCGTCAGGGGCATGGAATTTCCTGAGACAAGACTTCAATGGAAGAGCCCAAAAACCAGTTCGAGCTTCAGTTCAAAGGGCCTTTCCTTTGTCCAACGTCTTGAGCCAAGCAGCGCCATTGCAAGCAGCAGTCGGCGCCAGCCGTCCAAGGCCGACGTCCTTGAATTCTGAAACGACTATCCGACTATCCGTGGCTATCCGGCAGTCATGTCTCTGCCTCGAGTTTTTCAACAACTCGAAACAAGGGCTGTGCATGGGGCTGGACTTGAGCCGAGCATCGTGTCTTCGCTGTCGCTGGCCGTGTCCTGCAGTGAGCGCAGGAGGTTTGTTGAAGACCAGACCATGCGAGAACATGACGGCTCCCGTTGAGAGAGCATGGTTGCCAGATCTCTCTGATGCGCAGAGCCTCCCCTGCGTTCTCTGAGAAAAGACGATCCAGGAACCGGACCTGCAACGCGTGCTGCGCAAATACAGCTTGTCTCAAGGCTCAGGGCTGTGCCAACCCGGGATAGCATGGAGGCAGCAAAACGCATGGTGGTTTCATGCACACTGGGCATCTGGCGTAGTTCACACGGCCACCTGTGCCGAGGCAGTGCAGACTTGTGTAGCGCATCTCGTCTGGCAGGGTGAAGCTGCTGGCCCGTCAGTATAATCTATCGGGATGGAGAGTTCACCCAATGTATGATCAGGATAGATCAGGCAAGTCACCATCGTATCCCGTCCTTGTCAGAGTGTGGGAAGGGGGGGAAGCAAGTGACGCTTCCCTGCATTCGCTCGAACAGTGTCCGTGTATGCATCAGGGCATGCCAAGTTTCTGTTGAAGTAGATGCAGGAAGGTTTGGAGACTGATCTTCGAAGGCAGGGTCTGCATTACCTGTGCAGATCTTTCGGGTCAATGACACTGCCGCTAGTGGTGAGATCCACGGAGGCGAACAGACAAGTTTGGGAGATTCATGGACGTTCATTCCAATGCCTTCCACAGCATGTCTCGATCAACAGTCCCATCACCCAGCTTGTCCTCAGCATCCGCGAAACAAGTGCAAGAAGTCGGAGCTCTGCAGCATTGTCAGAAAAATACAAGCTTCCTTTCCAGCGTCGACTCGGGGATTTTACTACCTATCAGGCGGCCGGTGTCTGTAGCCAATTCTGAACCCAGTCACATATCGTCGGAAAACCCGCTTCACGATGGCAGCTTCACGTTCGGGCTGGGCCATTGGCTTGGCTGAAGCTTCCGGAACTTTGACAGGAACCTCTTCGCTTGCTTCTGAGACGCAGGTTTCCTCAAATGTCACAGGTACACCTGGACACCTTGCTGTCGGGCATGTTGTTTGCCGCATTCAAGCTAAGCTGCAAAATTGGGCCGATATGCGAGCACAAACCAATACCGCAGGCTTCAGGGTTTGCTCTGGTGACCGCTTCTTGCTAGCTTCCTCAAGCAATTGTTCATGTCAAAAGATGCCACAGACAAGTCTGTTGCAAGAGTTTGTAGCATCGTCCGCTTGATTCAATCCGTCTCTCGACGAGCTGCTCTGCTGTGACACGCTGGAGCCTACCTTCTGTACAAACGTTTCAGAAGTCAGCCCATGTCACGACCCAAATAAGTTTTGGGAGCAATCATGTTTGGGCAAATTCAGTCAGGTCTGTGCCAGCTGGTGCTTAGTGCGACAAGTTAGGTTGATCCACTAACCACTAGGAGGTCAAGCCAGTGTTTGTCACATGACTTGTTGATGCACGGCAAGATGTCGCCTACGCAAAGTACATGTAAACTAGCTACGTAGAGCATCCATTGAACACGCAACTTCAGTCCATCTCTTCCTTCACTTTTGCTGCTTTGAGAGCTGCACCTTAGCCGCACCGAGAACTGCGGTGTAGTCGTCAGATTCTCATGTTCGCTTTTACAAAGACCAGTGTGATGCCCGGTGCCTGCTGCCAGCGACTTCCAGCCGGATGAGCTTGAGAATTTTGCATCCAAGCCAGACGTGTCAAACCAGAACCCAAGATATCCAAGAAGGTAAGGCGACGGCCCATAAGAGGATCCTCCTCCTCTTCCGTGTCGTCGTCCTCCTCTTCGGCCTCTAGCGCTTACATACCACAGGCCGGAATCAGGATCTGAAAAGCCTAGGCTGAACCTTCGCTTTATCCAGCATGTTCTATATTCGGCCATTACCATATGTGGCTGCGCAGAACGCTGAAGGCTGCTGGTGTGTTACTAGAGCTACTCCTGCTGCCACTGTTGCGACAACGACGGCTACGATACTACCACAACTGCCACAATGGCAACAACAACAACAACAACAATAACAGAGCGACAACCATAGTCATACTACGCCTGCAGTCACCACGACTGCCACGACTACGGGCACAAAACCCAAGCACACCTCTCCAGCGTTACTTTTGTTACTGTCTGCAATGGACAATCCTAATTATTCTCAAAGCCATTGCCAACTCTCTTACCTTCTATTAATTACAGCAACTATTCTCAGCACTGTTATCTGCTTCATCAGTTATAGTCAATTAATACTTCCCGCTGCATCCCGATGCTGTTCTCAGCTTATCCTTGCTCTCATATGTTTTGGTCGCTACTTCCCGCTGTGAATATTTTGGCAGTGTACTTTCCGGGCAGTGGCCTTGACCTTCTCCGTCTTGACTGCCTCGGTCTTGACGGGTTCCGACTTGACTGCCTGCATCGTGCATCAACTGGATAGGCGGCATCTTTGAACTAACGTTGCAAATATCATCCTCGTACCCTGTTCCGAGTCTGCAGTGTTGGTTGTTCAGTTCTTCCTACGAAGGCCGCTTGAGTCGATGTGCAACGAGCATCTCGTACCCGCTCACGGGATGTTACGAACCCAACTCCTACTTACGCATTGTACGCCCGCCGCGCCCGGCAGCCCGCCTCGGTTTTGGTGGCCACGCCTTTCCTGGAGGATGCAGCCGCAATCAGCGCATCGAGGGCATTGGTGTCCTTAGCCGCAGCTGGCACTTGCTGTCGCAGTCGTGCCAGGTCACCTGTTGCACTCCAAGTTTCATCCTCCTCTTCCTCCTTCTCCATCTTTACCTCGTCTCACAGAAACCCTGGGAGGCTGGAGTATAGAGCTCCTGCACGTGGCCAGTCTCGCGTCGGCGACTTGGGCCCTGGCAGGGTGCAGCTCCTGCGCCGGATCTTAAGTGGGCTCTGTGTGAGAATACTGAGTACCGTCTGACAAGCAACGCAACATGCGAGAAGTATATCTGAAATTCCCGCTTCGAAATAATTAGCGCGGTTCCTCCACCCTAGCGGAACACGAGGGGAACTGCTGATCAGGTGAAGTAAAGTGCAAGTTCCCTTTTCTTCAAAACTTCAAGCGGCATCTCGGCCTGTTTCACCGGTGGCAGCGGCACATCTGCCGACAGTCGTGAGGACCGCTGCCGTTTGCGTGGGGGTTCCTGGCTTTTTTTCAGGCTTCCTTCAATCAGCTGCTCCCGGCTGCACTGCGGGTTGCACATGAAGGTATGCACAGATTGCATGTTCGGTCCACTTCTTGCAACTTATTGGTGTGTCGCTGAGGCTCTTACGACGTTTACGAGGGCCCTGGAAGTCTCTCTGAATATCAACTTATCTGGTATCGCATTACTGAATAAAAATGGACGAGTCTAAAGGGGGCCTGACATACGAACCCACGCGAGTGCATGCAGGCGCACGTGCGGACATAAACACATGCAACACAGGTGTGGGCTGCATCGATACTTACGAACGGGCATGCACACCCTGAGCTGTGCTTCCTACCGGAAAAGCGTCAACACTCTTACCTACAAAACGTTCGTCGAACCTGCATGATGTTTTTCTATGGAAAATCAATGCACGGCAACAGGGACGGCTGAATTATGAATGCACGGCCAGACAGGACCCAAACGGCAGGATGCGAATGGTTTTGGTCTGCTGCGACGAGTATGCTTGATCCCTCCTGTCATTGCCTCAGAGGCAGTGCTCCTGCGAGCACCTTTAAGACCTAAGGATAAAGGAATTGAGCTCTGCACCAGAAGCGTTCGCTGCAGTGCAGGGACACATTAGCAATGTACTCCGCCGGCCGCCAGCACTGAGTGGCGCCGCCGGAAGCAAAGGGTTCCAAGCCATGCACGCTAGCCAGCCAGAACGGGCGAGCAGCTAAAGCCTTCTGGTACATGTAACTAAGAGCACACAGGCCTGTGTCTGTGAACCGACAGGGTATGCTGCATGCAAGATTCGGGGGCCGTGTCAGAAGCCAGCGCCAGGGATTAGTTCAGTGTTTGCTCGTAGAAACCCTTCACCTTTTCTGCGATGGTGTCTTTCACACCACTCTCCAAGTGAAAGGCATGCTCGAGAGCTTCCAAGGTCATCCACTGCATGTTCTCCAAGCTGAGACACATCTCTTTAACGCAAATGACAAGCTCATCGGTGAGCGAAGATCGGAATACTGCTGGATCGTCCGAGTTGATGGAGCAGGAAGTGCCGTCCAGAAAGAAGCGACTTATTGGGTGTGTTTTCCATTGAAGTGACCCATCTGCCTTCTCCAGCTCAATAGCTTGCGTGGAAACAGAGGAGGTAGGACATAGCTCGAAGTGCACACCCTTGCTCCTGGCATAGTCGTAAGCCTGCATGCCCACAGATCTGTAACCATGGCCTATTCGAGTCGCACCATAAACATCCATTGCCCTGCAAACGTTGTCGCCTCAGCCATCTTTCACAGCGCCAAACAAAAGCCCTGAAGTGATGAACAGTCGTATGCACTGCAGCTACGGCAGCTAACCGAGCCTGGTCCAGCCTCAGCAGCATGCACCGTGATACCAAGGCCCTTCTTTTGCGCCATAGCCATGGCATCCCGGTGTGCATCATGCAATGCGCCGTCCTGCAAATGCCCACTGAGTCTGGAATGGCAAGCAGACTCTTTTGAAGCGTGGCTCCTTTTTCAGTACTTCATTGTTTTCTGTTGGTCCCTCCTTTTGTTGCTGCTGAAACTCGCACCTCATTGCGCAGTGGCCGTTAGTCCCACATCTTAAGCTCGACTCCGCCTTCGGCAATGGATGTTGATCCCGTTTTGTAAACCTACCTGCGCATTAGACGATGGCGGTTGAGCAATCCCATATTGCAATCCCCGAGCCCTCATTTGGCAATGGCGGTTGCTCCCATTTCGCAAAGCCGATCCCTCGCTAGGCGATGGTGGTTGATCTCATATCTGAAACCCGACCCTCGTCAGGCGATTTCCACTAAGCCAGATCTTGAATCTGACCCCCCAGGACAGGTAGGTGATGGTGGGGGCAGGAGACCAGAGCCGGGATTGGGGATAGGGACTACGGCTAACCAAAAAGCCGACCAAAGGAGGAACGAAAGGGACGAGAAATGTATGCCCTCTTTGGACTCGTGCAAGCCTCGAAATGCATCTCGCCAGCTGCGATGTCTACTCCAACCACACCCTCGTTCCTGAACTCCTGAGGCAGCTGAGGCAAAGCAGTTCGGATGGCTTAGGGACCGCATGAAGCCGAGATGGCCCATCCATCAGCTTCGTCCTCCGCAAGTGCCATCGTCTGGGCAGACCACGCCGGTTGCGCTGCAATGCAGCACAGGATCTGCTGAACCATCACGCCAAACTCGGCTTGGCCTTGGTAGATGTGCTGCAATGGGCGTCCACGGTTCTTAGCATGGGCAGCTTGAATGCTGTTCTGGTGTCGTACTCAGGAGCCTGCCCTTCCGCAGGCCTGCGCACACGGCCTGGGAACCGGGCTGAGGTCATGAGATGTGGCGACAAATCAACCTGTCAGTAACATCGTAAAGCTCTTTCAGAACTGCCTTGACGGCATCTGCTGCTTTCGAGGTGTCTGCAATCTGTCCATCCTCCCCTTGCGGGAGGAACTCAAAAGGAGAGTACCTGCAGGGATCCAGCACTGCTGCGACAGCTGCTGCGACCTTGCTGAACATCTGGGCCTCACTTCCGTGTAGATGATGTTGTGTTTCTTCCGCTCGCGGCAGAACTCGAAAGCCAGTTCTTCGAGCAACTCGAACCGGCCACGGACAATGGGCAAGAAGGTGTAGAAGCAGTCGAGTATGGGAAACAAGCCGATGATGTCGCTCCCAACCTCACTTCCCCAACCACCCTTGTGAGGAGGTGCGAAGGTGGTCACTTAGCTCAGACAACCCTGCAAGTAGTGTAGAAATGCATTGCGTTGCCACGCAGGCAGATTGGATAGAAAGGTGCATCAGAAGCACTGAGTCATGTACTAAAGAAGTCACATGTCTGACTTGCTCGCGAGTGTTTTGTTTTCAGTCTGTGCGTCTAGTACAAACAAGTTGACAATGGCAGGAAGTCTGCCTTTGTCAAGCTCGCAATCTTTCCAACACATCGGCAGCGCTGCCTGCGGTTGTGCGCAGCAAGTCCGTCGGCCGCCGCTCTGTTATCCGTAATTATCCTCCGCCGAGTGTCGGTGACGAGAGAGGTGAACTTTGCCAGGTCCCCATGGCATTCGCGCACCGCCTTTTGCACCTCGGACTCAGCAGCCACTTTCGGCCTAGTACGCCCGGTGCTGTGTTTGCCTCTGCAAGCACCTATGTAAAGAAACGGAGAAGGAATGTCAGCGTCCAGTCCGAGGCACTTCCAGCATCTTGCCATCCCATGGAGTCCGCACTTTCTCCGGGAGTTCCTCTCACCCCGGAATGGGCTTCATGTATGTTTGCATCTTGTTGGGCTTACTTTTTGAAACTGGAAGCTCGGCAAAGCCAGTCGAGGACTGCAGAAGACTAACAGCAGATCATTAAATGCATGTGTCTTTAAATCGCCGAGGCGTACACCTTGGTTGCGAATTATTGATGTGCCATGAATATCTCAATCCGCGATTGCGGCCACAGTTGGCCATAAGAACCTGGCGCGGTGCACCAGTCTCACTGCACTTCATCCCACGCGCCATAGAGGAGGTCGAACAGGTCTATGCAGGCGTCGTTGTTCTTTTGCCGCGCTTGACCTCGCCATCGTTGTCCCTCGCTGTCCTTTCTTCAGCAGCAGCTCCTGGGCACGGTCGATGCATGCGGCGCGGTGGGGTCCGTCCATTGTGGGTCTTCAAATCCTGCTGATGCCCCGAGAGCGTGGAGCTGCTGTTGCAAGGCTGTGCAGTGCGCTGTGCCTTCGACGGCCATGCGTCGAATCCGAATCCGAGGAAGTAGTTACGTAGTTGTATGTAGCCACATGTAGTGAGTAATGTAGTGCTGTGTCGCCATTGTGGCTCTGCGAGTTGTCTAAGCGGGCATCCAAGAGGAACCGCAAGCATCCGTGCGGCCTTCGGATGCTGCATGGGATCGGCGGTTATCTTTCAAGTCCTTGCAAAAGCAGCTTCATACACTGAGTGACCGCGGTCTGCGATGCGGTGGAGCGCCACCACACCATCGTTGCTATTTTGTGGCTGTGTTCAAAAGCATCACCAGGATCTCAATCTACCCAAGTACGACAGCGAACTTCAGAAGTGTCACAGCATCATCTTTCCGGACCTCGACGCCGGGTGAAGCGTTCAGCTCTCTACACGCCGGACCACAAGAAGCAAAGATTGAGTGTCGCCATCCCGGCCAAGACCGCCTGCGGCACACCTTCGAGAATTAATTGCAATCCAGAGCCGTGCAGCAGTACTGTCAGATTCTGGGGATGCAGATGTGCTTGGTCGCAGCTTGAGCCGTAGCGATTTTTGCTGGTCCTACTGCGGATGCGAGCTGTTCAGCTGAATGGCAGTGTCCGTTGGGCGCCCTCGCGAACCCCTCGCACTGGCCTCTAAATGAGCCTGCGCAGCGCGGAACAGTACTCCAGCATCAAAGGAACCGTCCAGGTGCACGTGCAACTCCACCTCGCAACGTGCCACTTCGATGCACTTCGTGCAACGCAAACGGGATCCAGCTACTGAGCTAAGAGGGCCTTGGGGGCTGCAAGCAGCAGCTCCTCTGTGCTGCGAAGTTCGCAGCGTGGGTTGGCCTTAGCGGAGCGGCGCAGCCGGCGTCGACTCGGCTGGACGTGTCCGACAGTGTTTTTTTGCGTATCATGTCTGGCTCATTTCTCGTCCTGGTAAATGCATGTACACGCAGGACAGGATTGCCCGTCAAGCGGCCATCCAATGCTAGATTCCGCTGGAGATGCTCCAAATTAATACGTACACGTTTCTACTGGTTGCTCCTACTAATACTGATCACTATCCTAGTAGTATTCCCTGAACTTCTTGTCACATTAGCTGACCTGACCGGAAAGACTCGGAATCTGGAGCAAAGTAACCTCTTGACGCCCAACAGGTACAGGGTTTGACCCTTGCATTATTTTTTGCTGCTGTCTGGCCGCACTTGCCGCTCTTTGTTGCTCGTCTTCGGGCCTGCCGGCACCTGGACGGGGACATGCAACGAGTGCTTCAGGTTGTGGGCTTAACCTGGTTGTGCGTTAGGCCATCTGTCGGAAAAGGCTGCAGCTTAACGCTTGCCTAGAACGAGGCCTACATAGGCCTACATGGCCAGACGGAAGAAGAGCCTCCTGCAGCCAAGGTTCCCATCATGTTTCCCATGGCCGATGTGCAAGTCTGCAGCCCACAGGCTTGAACCCAAACTGCAGTGACTTGGGCTTTGACATCGCCCGGTGTGGCTGCTGGATGGCAGGGGTTCAGTCTGGGTAGAGCTGCATGACATGAAGCACAAACATGCAAGAGCCCTCTTGCCGTTCCCAGATGCAAAACGAGTCGGGCCACCACGATCGGCTCCGGTGGTGGTGGTGCGGGTTCGACGCCTGCGTAAGCCTGCGGCTACTACGTCTGGTCTCTTGCACCTGCCTAGACGCTTTGTCAACAGACCTCTGCGCCCTTGAGCTTGAGCTCCTCCACGAACTCATCAAAAAGCCTCAGCACAAGCTCATTTTCTTTCTCTTCGATGCGATTGCTCGAAGCGCCACTTCCGTCGAGGCACTCCATGGCCACAGCGCCTTCGCCCTCGCGAAGCCCAGCGATGCGCTGATCCCCGGAAGCCTGAAGCATCTCCTGAGCGCCGGTGGTGTCGGGGACTTTGTCTACCGTGCCGATTCGGACATGTAATGTAGCGGGCATGCAAGAGAAAAGACAAGAATGCATGAAGTTGCGGAATTCACCTGCAATTGACGTGTTTGCTTCTGTTTCCCTGTGGCCGTCACGCTCTTTCGGACTGCATGATGCACATACGCACTCAAATGTCAACCTCTTTTTCTTGCTTGCTTTCTTACTTCGAAAATGAAGGAAAGGACTGGGACCGCGACTAGATTAGATATAAACCCCGTGTCTCTGCTTCTTCTGCATAATGTAAGAGCAACGGCAACACACCCCCACTCCTGTGCGAGTCCGCGCACGGGGTTACAGTTCATCCTTCTTCGTTGTCTTTCGGGCGCGCCTCCTGTCTCTCCATTCCTCTGTCTCTCCTCTCCGTTTCTCGCTCTGCGGGCACGATGAGGAGTACGGAGCATGTGTCTGTCTGCCTCGTGTCTACACCCTACGCATTTCGTTCGACTCAGACCAGCTGTTGACACTGTTAGGTCTGGAGTAAGCAAAGCTTGCCTCCAATTGCGCCCAGCTGGTCCCCATGGTGAAGCGCTCAGCTGCGGCGAGCTCCTGGCATGCTGTTCGACAACTGGCCACAATAAAGAGTTGAGTGAGGATTCGGGCAGTCTTCTAGAAGACACGATTCTATGCATTACACAAAGAGGAAATAGCCGCTAGCTTTCTCTGGGGGAAGCAGCCCGAGCAACACAGCTCTCTCACACTTCCAAGACGTCACACAGTGCTTCGAACCCTGCTGCCTTCATTGAGAGAACAAAAGCATCACGGCCTCGGTTGAAGAGCTCTGAACAAAATGTGCCCTCACCTGGGTCAGCCTGTGAGCCTACCGTTTGCATCCTGGTGCTAAGCACCTCAAACTCACTTCTGTAATGCTCTCGAGGCGCGTTTCCGCTCGTCGCGGAAGAAGTCAGCTTGGGCTTTGTTCTTGGGATCCACTTCCCTGGTGGCTGGTTGCCTGCAATCTGCACGTGTGATGTGTGCTGCATATAATAAAAGATGGCGTTGTCGTCACTGTGCGCTGAAATTGTCAGATGCCATATATGGGCATACAATTAGTTCGAACCAGGAACATGACGACTGAACGTTTCGCACGAAAACTCCGGCAAAAAGAAATTCTGTCGTCTGGCTTCGGAAGACTTGCACAGGTTGCTCTTCAAATGGGCGTGCCTGAGCTCGCGCATGGAAGCCCAAACACGAAGAGCCTCGATGGGTGGCTCCTCCTCCTGAGAGCTCCCACTTTGCGAGGAAAGTTGTGTTCTGAGGGCTTCTCACCCAAACAACATGCTGATGCACACAAAACAGAGTCGTGGTCCATGCCTGACAGCATGTTGAATAGCTCTTTACGATCCTGTATTTCAACTACTTATTACAATCACTTCCATGCTCGGACCGGTTGAACTGTTGAACTGCCCGTAACGATCTGCTGTCAGTCATGCTTTACACCGTGCACCGTCGTTCCGGGCAGTCCTGTAACTCATCACGTCTAGCCAGGACTGCTGTTGCATCCTGCAGCCGTTGGAGTCCATGAGGCAGGCGCTTTACACTTGTGTACGAGTTAGAAAGCAACCAGGACAGTGACAACATCGAGAAATCACTGCACCCGGAGCTCTGCTTTTCTTTCTTGCACGCGCCTTCCATCGCATCCGCGGCCTCCGCAGCTCTGGGTCCGTCGCCATGAGCCGCTGGAGCCGCACGACGCGCTCCTCGTTGCCCACATGATGCCGATACGGAGAGTCTGCATCTTTCAAGAAGGCGGCATCTGCTCTCTAATGTCAGCTTCAATTGCTTCTGGGGGATGTTTCTGGAAAGTTCCGCCGGTATCCATGGCCGGATGGAAACAGATAAAGGAGAACAGAGCCGGAGATGCAGAAGGGGGCGGGGAGAGATCCTGACTCCGGCCTGGAAACGAGTTTGTGAAACGGAAACATGTTGCCGCAAGCTGCAAAAGGACACCCGCGCAGATCCGGAAACTAATGCTGTCCGAAAGTCTGCCCTCTTGTCTGCACGGTGCTTTTCGTGCTTCTCTTCCAGGCGTTCCATGACCTGAGCAGCTTACACAGAACATTAGTGGACCCATGTGACAATCGATGATCTGTTGGTGGTTCCCATACATGTAGACCACATAGGCAGTGCGAGGGTGTAATGGTCGTGCGCCTGTCGAAACATTGTTGGATACTTTGCATGAGGGCTGAAAACTTCCCTCCTGTTGCTTTTGACTTCCCTTCGAGGTGTAGCCGTCTAACTCTCCGAGTGGAGATGGTGGTGCGTCGAGCAGCAGTTTGGAAAACCTCGTCGCGCCGAACGTCGGACTTGATCAGCGTCCATGCCTGCATGTTTCTGATGGCAGGACCGCCCAAACGGCTAATGGCAACTTGGCAAAGTGATGAATCATGCGGTTGGCAAAAAGCAAATTCTGAAGAACCGCTGGGTTTTCCGAGACGCATGTGTCCTTCGGCCCCACTGCCGCCTCCTCGTCTCCTAGCATGCGAGCTGCCTCCTCGTAGGTGGTACCTGCAAAGCCATGCGCAGGTGACCACAGGAAGAGGCTCTCGCTTGCCGACCCGATCTCTGTCTTTTGTCTATGCAACGCCGGTCTGCCTAAAGCATCCGGATCTGCAAAGCGCTCTTCGACCAGTCGCTCGAGCGCTACGGCAGCATTGCGTGCTTTCGCCCGCGCCTGGCAACAGAACACAAGGCAAAGTCTTGCGATACATCGGCTAACGTCGGCGAGAGACAGGTGTACTGCACCCTTAAGAAACCTCATGCTCGGACTCTGAGTGCACTCAGGTGACCCACTCTGGACTCAGATGAATGCGACAGACGTCCTGCCCTCCCGCCCTTGAGATGGTTCATCGCCCTTGAGACGTGCGACATTCAGCCTGTGACGGCACGCTGATCCTGGCTGTTGGGTTTTGCTATCGACGATGCCTGTGAAACACCTGCACCGCCCACCGGGTTGAGTCTGGGTTATGACTGTTAGGCTCGAATGGACATTCTGCTTCGAGGTCGCCGACGGACGACCAGGGGAGAGCATGCAAGCCCTCAACCGGTCAAGCAAAGCCCACCGCAAGTGCGACTGCTCAACGGCTGGATGAGGAAATCGCAAGCGTCCACAGCTAGAAGCGCTTTGAACGAACTGGGTAGCCAGACTTTCGACCGCTCTCTGCAGGTCACGAAAGACACTATTGCGTAGTGGCTGTTGCGGGTGAACTGCCCGCCTCCGTCTCGCCGCGCTTGAGGGCTAAACTCAGAAGCTCCTCAGATTCTCGAGCCGCCTACTACACTAGCCTGAGAGTCTGAGACCAGTCTTACCAGTCTTGCCGGCCGCAGAGCGCAGGGTCTCGCAAGAACGAACAAGGTGTTGAATGCCGCCCGAGGATCCGCGAAGACTTGCTTCTGGACGGGCTCACCTAGCAGAAGCACCACGCCAAGACCACACTCACACTTCTTGCAGCGCTCTGATATTTGGTGGCCGGAAAAATGCTGCTGCCGGAATGAAAGATGCTCGTCTTCCAAGTCCGACCACTGGAACCCTCTTGCTCCAAAAGTCCTCGTGCAGACGGGCCGCTAACACCTTCGGCTTGGGGGGCGTCCCGGGCCAACTCTTGAACCCGTCGCCAGTCCCATGTTGCCTGGGTGAGCGGGAAAAGCGGCGAATGCTTCTTGTCCCGACCGTTTGTGCTGTACGACCACTGCATGGTGGTGTCTTGAAGTGCAAAATTTCAAAGCAGAGGGAAGGACACGCCGAATCAACGTTGCATCAATTTGAGAACTCAGTAAAATAGTTGCCACGCAGGCGCATCAACTTGCCGTTCCTTCAAGAACTCCTGGGCACAGTGTCAGTGGCGTGTCGCTGGATGTCGCCAGCAGAGGAGCCCCTTCCCTGAAAGCTCCTGGAAGGCTTGACGTTGCTCTGCACGAGTTTCGGGCAAGGGCCGATCGTCAAGTCCAGTGCTCTCGCCACGAAGCTTGCGCCTCAGGTTGGGCTCCGTTGAGGTTTCTTGGTGGGTGCATTACAACTTCATGCAACCCCGGCACAGCTCCGGCGGCATGCTCCAGCAGCTAACTTTTGTCTCCTGTCATCACGTGGCAGCTGCTGCGTCAACATGGCTTCTGCCGTCCCTGAACTTCACAGCCCTGGGCCTTGTTGTGGTAGAATATTCGGCCATCCCAGATCCTCAGATGTGCACAAGCAATCCAGTCGGTCGTGTAAGCCCAGGAAGCAGAAAAAACGTCAGCCAGCACTTGCAGCAACCCAGTCTCCGATACTGCTTCCATGCGGTGGAATTCACAATCCGCTCGCTGTCAGTCATCAGTGAATCGGGCTTCTCCCATTGTGAGACACCGGTCTCCTCCAGGCTTCAGACGGTCTGATCGCAGGAAGGGCTTGCATCTCGGTGCCTCCATGCCTTGTAGTTAAGGGGGGAAGAGGTGCAGCCGCAAAGGTTTGAAGAATTCTGGTCCCTTTATGTGCAAACAGCGACAGCCGTTGGATCCTGCCTTCGCACACCTCGTGGTTTCAACTGCTGGCTGATTGCTCGTGTTACTGAAAACGTGCAGGTGATCTCAAAGCGGTACAAGTGCAAATATGCATGCTCGCACATTTTTGGGGTAATGCTTGTTTGTGCTGCTACAACAAGAACGATATCTCGATGCTTTTGATCGCATCGCAACAGGAAGTTCATCGTGCCGAACTACACCCGCCCGACCTCATTGTGAAAGAACTTTCGACCATCTCCAGTTTGATGCTCACTCCAGCCCTGCTCGCTGCCGCCAGTGCCACCAGTGCCTTGCCTGAGAGAGAGAAAGAGAGAGAGAGAGAGAGAGAGATAGAGAGAGAGAGAGAGAGCGCGAGAGGGAGAGGGAGAGGGAGAGAGAGGGAGAGAGAGGAGAGAGATCGAGTCAGAGAGAGCGGGAGAGTTAGAAAGAGAAGGGAAGGTTGAGTGAGGGAAACTACACGAGATAGATAAAGATGAACTGAGTCTGCGAGTTTTGCTGTTCATCCGCGTCATGGACTTTTCAACCCCCTCAACCCGATTTGTCGCCAGGTGTGCAGGAGTTGTCGCTGGAGGAGGGCCGCTGCGGCGGCGCCGGCAGCTGCCGCGGCGGAAGGCGCAGCCATGGGACCTCTCGGGGCGACTTTGCGAAGAAATTCCGCTTGGGGGCTCGACGACCAAGAAGGCTGGATCATATGTTCGGATGCTGTTCACATTCAGTGGCTGTAATAGGTGAGGGTAGGTGGCATGATCAAGAGACAGTAGCAAGACTAGCAGCGTTCAAGAAAAATGGTGATAGTGGTGCCAACAGTGCGACTGCTGTGGCTTCACATGGGAGTTTCCGAAAATTAGGGGTACCTTATTTGGGGCTCCTGATAATAAGGATCCTACTATTTAGGGTACTATAACCCTAAACCCTAAACTACTATATTAGGGTACCTTATTTTCGGAAAAACCCACATTGTCTCTGTCCGCTCCGGCCTCAGCTGCGGGCCGTACCCGTAGCAGGGCTCCCTTTGGCTGGAGCCAGAAACAGGGAAAGCAGCGAAAAGCCGAAGCTCTGCGTCAGCCAAGGCTTCGTAAGAAAAGGCCGCTTCTACTCAGATGATTGGCATCTTCAGGGCAAGGCTGATCATCATAGCCGCAACAGCAAGAATGACAACAAACAGTCGCAACTCGCAACAGGACTTATTCTAATAGCCGGACCCCCGGAGTTCGGGACTCTTTCGGCTCGGGGTCTAGCAAGGATTGTCACCGCGTTGTGATGACAGTCCCATGCTCACCGGATTGTGCGATTGTGGATGCCTTTTCCCAGCTGCGCCAGCTGGCTTCGAGCATGGCAGGTCGTCAAATACTGGACTCTGAGTCTGTGTCGTCTAATCAGGTTGGCACTGCAACCCTGCAGCTTTCTGCAAAGCCAGGCCATCAACAAGAAAGGGGCTGGACCCGAACATTGTTGACGTTGCCTGTGTCTGCATGAAGAGTCGCTGTGACTAGCCCAGTCCCGGGTGTCTATGCCGAGAATCAGCAAAAACATCACATGTCTTCGCCCCATCGCCAGCTCCAACCGACGCCGAGGCTCCCTTTGGGGACCCTTGTCTCCGCCAACCTCAAGGTGTGCAGTCAGGAAGCTTATGGAAGCTTCTAACGGCTGGAATCGCAAGTTTCAAGGGGCGAACGCTCGTCCTCCTGGCAAATGCAGGCCTGGTGCAAAAGGCTTTGGGGCAGCGCGGAAACAGATGGAGTCTGGTGGCGCCAGCCCCAGCAGCCAAGTGTATGCACGTCGGAGCCTGACTCAACACGAAGATCTTCAATTGTGCGAGGCCTCAGTCAGCGTTCACACCGGAGACGCATGAAGAAAGCCTCGGGTATCCTGGAGTTCTCCGGGCCGGATCGAGCACCGGGCATTCCGAGCATTCCACCTGACTTGAAACTTGCAGCTAGCACGTGCTAGGACTCAGATGTGCGACTGTTGCCACGGCCTCTCCGGTACACCACGTGAGGACGACCGTCACTGTGCGATCGCCGCCTTCACGGGTAACCTGGAGCACAAGTTGCACTGGAACGGCCCCGAGCTGGCTCAGGCAGGTCTTGCTTAGGATCCGGGTTTATCGGCTTGGTCTCGCAGGCACAGAGGTGTTCGCGGTTGGTTAGGGTAAGTAGGAGCACCGAAGTCTAAGTGCTGCGTTTGCTCGAGCATGCCACCAAGCAGAAGCTGTAATCGTAGCTGACTCGTTGCATGCGGTGCATGTGTAGTTACACTGGTTGGCTGCCGAGCAGCTGACGAACCTGCAGAGCTATGCTTGCAGCTGTTTTTCAGCAGTATTGCCACCTTTATTGCGACTGTTACTACACAAGAGGTAGCGGTTTACCCTTTTATTCCGGTGTAGATTTTAGCACTCGCATCTCGATCAAGTCAGGCGAGTTTTGGGACAACTGCCAAGCTTCAAGCAGCTCGTCACGAGCCGACACAATTGTTGCAGAGGCTCTTCTCGAGCCAATCATGCAAGCTCAGACACGGTTCCGAGGCCCCAGACATCCCAGGAGGTTGCACGCGTCCGCAGTCGGACCTTCAGCAATTCAATCCGAAGCTCCTGAACCATCTGGAACCGCAGCTCATCGCACCTCCGATCCCGAGCTCTCGACAGGCCCAAAGACGCGTTGGCCTCGGCTTGGCGAGGCGGCCGAGTTCGACCTGACGGGCTGCACTCGGCTTCAGGCTTGGTCAGTTCCACTCTCACAACGTGGTGCAATGCTAGGTGCACCTAACCCCCCCCCCCCTATCTGCCTATTGCCAGGGGGTTTCCGCAACGTCCGGAAGCATGCGGGTGCAGTTTTCAAGTGACGAGGAAGACAGGGCCTAAAGGATCCCGTCCCAGCAGCACAGCACGTGTTGGCTCTGTGTACTGTCTGCTTTGCTCCAGGCTCTCCATGCTCTGAGCTTCGCGGCTCGAACCATTGCTGCAGCCCTTGCTGCTCAGACTTCTCGGACAAGCGCAAAGCAAAGCCTCCGAAGCAAGTCGCGGGAAATCCAGCAAAAGCTGCACGGACCGTGCAAGGACGGATGCACTCCCTCCCAGCCTTCTCCTAGAAGCGCCTCTCCAAGAATATCCTCAAGCATTGACGACGGTGGTCTTCTCGGTTTAGAGTCTTGACCGTCTACTGATCACCTGACCTTCCCAAACTCCCTCAAGGACAGGAATGAGGCAGTCCTCGAGTCCTGCACTCGTCCGATGCACGGCGAAGGGATAGGCCCTGTCGCCGCTCATTTGCATTCTCCGTATTTAGATCCCGTTGTTCCGCTTGCGTAACGCCTGGACAAATGGATTCTGAGGACGCAGCGTGCCCAGAGTGAGCCTGAGAGGCCGGAACAGCGGGTTTGGCCAGCCATGGGAAATGCCGCCCACATCTACATCAGGGCTATAAACAACGTCAACATTGTGCTTGCAAGTATCACTATTCCACTGCGAACAACACGATAACTGCAGCTTCTGCGGGCCGCGGCTCATGCACGTCAGCTTCTAGGTCCTGAAGAGCAGGGGAGAACAAACTTACTCACTTTCGCCTGTGTACTGCTGAGACCCGTTTCCATCTAAGGAAGTCTGATAGAGGGCTATGCCAAGACGTGTCCTCCTCTGGATCTCCGGCGTCTGGTAGTTCACCGAAGCCGTTGAGGGTGTCACCTCTGCTCTCACTGATGTTCTGAAACTCCTTCATCTTGCGCCACGAACCGATAGCACTGATCCTGTGCCGAGCACTGAAGCGGATGGCCATCAAGCACAGGCATTCACCGCCAATGCCTCGGCATGCAGTCTCATTGCAAAAGACGTGTGCGAACCGGCATTTCGAATACCAGACTGCGCTGTTAGGAGGTAGCTGGCTCTCTCCGTCCACCCTGCTCACAGATGCCAAGCTGCTTGGGAACCAGGAGCAACCTGGGCAAGGGCTGAGCCCATGTGGCTCTAGAAACTCAATACCGCGTCCAGAGATCCCCGCCAAGGCCCCGGCACAGCTGTGCAGGCCCCTGTTGCCCGAAGAGTGGGGCGAGTCGTGCGGACACGGTGACGGCCTGCGGCCGTGTATGTTCCCTGCTCCTCACTGACTCAGTCCTTGTATTTGCGGTATCTTCAGAGAAGCTGCGGGAGGCGTGAGCAGTCAGTAAGATGTAGAATCGAATAATAGAAGCGTGGAAGTCTTTTTCAGCTGCGGGGGCTCCGACTGCGTGACGCCGAGCGCCGGCTTCCACTCTGGGTGCCTGCCTTTCCGGAACCTGACAGGTCTCTTAAAACCTCGCCGCAATTCACTACGCGAACTTCCTTGCAGGTGGAGTCGCGTGCCGACACGATATGGTCTAGGAATGCAGAGCCCGTGATGAGGCGCCCCACGGCTGCATGGTCGCGGTCCAAACGAGGAGCAGGGGCAAGCGTCAGGATATAGCCCGCAAAATCCACATTTCGCGAGACCGACAGCATTCCGGGATCTGTGTGTGGCAGTCCTTTCCCCGTCTCCGTTTCCGGTTCACCTGCCAGGGGATCAGGCAGATTCCAGGCCCCGGGCGCTGCGAGTTCTCTTTGCTTACCCTACCCAGGTCAGCTCCGTCCAACAGCGCAGAGGTTGGCGTGATCTGCCTGAGCATACCAAGCATGCAGCCCACACGACCACGGTCACCAGAAAAGGCTGAGACGGATGGGCGGAAAACTCTTCTACTCGTTCATTGCAAGCGAGTGACGTGAGTCGGCGGTCGCTGAGCCTTCCGGCCGCGCAGTCCTCCAAACTGGATGGTTCTGCTTTGCTGCTCGCCGCCGCGACGATAGAAGTCTTGATCATATCTTCCCCCCTCTCTGTGCAAGACTGGCAAGCGGTAGCAGTAGTCTCGCAACAAATACACACACCCAGTAGGAAGCCTGAGCCGGAACCCGAAAGAGCGGGGGGAGCTCTAAACTTCAGGCCACTCTGCAGAAGCCGATGAGCTATAATATTAGTAATAACAATAGTGGTAATACCAACAGTAACGGTGGTATTATTAGTTCTCATGGTCATGATAGTTCTTGGCAGCCAAGGCACCTCCAAGAGGCGGCGCGCTGCTTTGGGCGCCGCCTGCGTGGGCTCTGCTTCTGAAAAAGACGTGAACGCTTGAAGCGACAGCCCACTTATAGCTCATTCTTGGTCTTCGGCCTCTGGGTACAGCTCAAACTCCAAGGCTTGCTGGTGGTCTACTCCGAAGAAGGCACCACGGAAGATCGCAATCCTTGCAAGTCTCGTACAGGATTTGCTTATTGTTTGTGCGTCTCACGAGAACAACTCTTAAGGGTGAGAAAACAGGCCAAGAGGCTCTAGAAAGATCTTTGGGCGGCCAGAGCAGGCGCTTTGGATCGGCAGTTTTGGGACATGCTCGATGCATGCCCGTCCCCTGCCACAAACCAAACGGGCGCCATCGAGTCACAGGATTTGTGGTCATCATAATGTAGAGGGACTGAAAATCAAGAGGGGGTCGATCACCACTCGCAGGCGAGCGTGCAACTTGCAGCATGGAGTTGAAATAAAGGCGTCACACTGCAAGCACGAACGTTCGCGAAGCTCACTGATCTGCTATGGACTCATGCGAGCGCACAATAGCTGGTTTTGCGCTCAGGCATGGGGTCGA
>CAJNDV010036107.1:206660-219203 GCA_905221635.1 Symbiodinium sp. CCMP2456
CCTACCTCACCGATAATAGGAGAACGGGCACCAAGGCCTGCCGGGTCTGCCGATACCGTCATCCTCGCTTGGCCGGCTGGGCCGGCTGCTTGCCTTCAGTTTGCTCTGGCCTTTGCGACCGAAGACCACTGCCATGGCCGCTGGCAAACCCCTCTTTTACTCGTCTGCTTGCCTTAAACAAATCTATACTCTGTCGGGTACGGTCTAGCGCATTCCCAAACAACGAAAGACCTGTTTACTTCATCGTGGCGCCCCCTCGTCAGGCCAGGCCTGTGTAGCCATGCAGCATGTTCGAGAACTCATCAAGCCCAACTGGACTTCCCGCCGTGAGATTCTGAGCACAAACTGACTAGCTTGAGCTGCCATTCTCACACGATAACAAGAACCATGCTTCTCACGGCAAGGGCCTCGTGATTGGCTCTCGCCCGTCGCAGCTCCTTTCGCACTGCTGGCAGACTCACGAAGCTCCGTCACATGTGTACACTGAGTCCGCCAGAAAAGGCAAACTTTCCCTGACAAGCTGCAGCACCTGCTTTCTCTCTCTCTCTCTCTATCTGAAGTCATGACTCCGATGCAAGCGCGCCTTTTGCAAGGCATGCCGCTCTGCGTCAGAGAGGAGAGCCTCGCTGAAGAACTTGCCTGCACGGTATGAAGACTGCTGGGATACAGGAGGAAGCAGTGGCCAAGGCCCAGCCGAGGTCAGGCAGACATGTCACAACCCGAGAAATTTCCACGCCTCACGTCCTCACACTGTACAGTTGAGGAATATGCTGCTTCGGTCGGCACAGAACTCAGCCCTGCAAACGCCGAAGCAGCCTTGAGGAGGCGGGTGCTCACTCTAAAACGACTCGACACACTGGTCCAGGGATTTGCCGATTCTGCATTTCTGGCATGGCTCCCTGTGCCAGCTGATGCTGGCGGCCATTGGTGTGCATGGATACTTGGTGGAATTTCATAACTGCCCGTTCATACTTCACGACATCATGTTTAAAAGCATCAGGGAAACTCGTGGCACGGAAATCAGGCAACAGGTTCCGCTTCTGTAGCGTCCTCCAGAAAAAGCTGAGGAGAATCTGCTATAACGCGTGCATGGCTAGACTCGTTCATCAGGTATTCGGCTGGCTGTTGATGGACAGTGGAGGCCATGATCAGGCCTTACAGGGAAGCTCAATCCAAACTTGGGCGAGGATCAGCAATCACAGAAAAGGCAAACTAAGAAAGACAGGCATTTAAACGAGCCGCTTGACCGCTCCACCTTTGCAATTGGGTTGACGTTGTCTTGGACAACCGTTTCGGTAACCGTCTTGTCGAAGCAATGAGTTGCTGCGACGATGATGTGCAACTCTGCATGACCTGAGCAAAGGAGAACCTGTTTCCAACTTTAGCAGCATTTCCTCATTGACCTTTTGGCTTACTTGGTGAGACTCTGCACCCAACGACCTACGCAAAATGGCTTCGTGGGGCAACCCCATGCCCCCTCTATGTGCGGCCCAGGTTACTGAGTGGAAGGGCACCTGCTGCAGGAGTGGGGCAAGATGTACAACACATCCCAAATCGAGCCAATGACAGAAGCTTCCATAGACAAACCAGTCAACAAGAAAGTCGAACATGCCTGACTTTGTGATGGCATCGAGCAGGTCGAAGGCAGCGTCCTTCTCTCCTTGTTTAAGAGGTGGAACTCTTTCACCCCTATTTCTTTGAGAGCTGGTCCCGCACTTCTCAACCTTTGCAGTCTCCCAAACATGCAGCAAGCTGGCGCTTCTGCTCGTCTGCTGCTAACGACCTCGTCTGGGCAGCGGCCAGCCTGAGCAAAGGTCAAGAAAAACCTTCAGCTCCAAAAGCGGGTCGTTTGGCAGGAAAGGGCTTGGGGCCGCAACAGACAACAACTATGAACAGCGAGAAGCAATGCAGCTTGCGATCGTTTCGACCATGTGCTGCCGGGGTTTATGATGGTGGGCCGAAGGGCGCTGTCCTGAGCGTTGCCGGCAAGTGCCCAATCTCTACAAATCCTGCTGAAGCAGCAGTGAGCTTGCCTCGTGCAAAGCAGTCAAGGTTCGGGGTCGAGCTTCTCGAATTGCTCGTCCAGCTGCTTGGGAACCTGGGTGTAGTCACGAGCCTCCAGTGACTCCTCCACCGCTTCCGGTTGCGATGGTGGCTGCTGCGTCGTTTTGGGCTTGGCCTCGGCCTGGGATGGCTCCGATGGCTCCGACGGCTGCGACGCCTGCGGCTCTGGGGCCTCGGCGGATGTTGACTCCAGTGGCGCCGCGACTGCAGCTTTACTGGAGCTGGGCGGAGTTGCTGCAGAAAGCCTCCTCCGGCTCCGAGGTGCTGCCCCGTCCAAACACAGGCTTTTGGCTTCGTAGTGTGGAGCGGTGTCGGTGTCCCTGCACCTCTCCGCTCTTGATGAGGAGCCACCAAGGGACTGAACTGCCCCCGACAAGGCTCGCCCCATGCCACCGAAGAATCCTCCACTTTTCTTGGCCTTTCTATAAAATTTCTCAGGTGACGCCATCTCGTCACCGCGCAACAGAATCTGGTCCATGCACTCTGATTGCTTGTTCAGCATTTCCTGGAGGAAACATCTAGACTCTAGACGAGCAGGCTAACTGGAAGTGCAAAACCTGGCCTTAGACCTTAGACATCTGCGAGAGAAACTTCAATGTCGTCCTGCAGCCTCAACTGCACCTCCCGGGCCTCCTGAGCGGGTGGCTGTTGCTTCCCGTAAGATATACGGAGTACTGTCACAATCCGATCCCGTCCGCGCGTCGATGATGTTATATTCAATCATCTACGAATGCCGAATCTTCGCACCGGCAGTGTGTTGGGTGAGTCGTACATGGGAGAACAAGTCTCTCCTGTGCCTCTTCTTGTTGTCACAGGTCCAGCGCTCAACCGATCGACATCTGTTGTGCCCGTTTCTGCTTGCGGCGAGTGCTTAGACCTCGGAGGGCCTCCGAAAGCACTCTTTTCTGGCGCCTGACTGAGCTCTGCCTGCGCGGGTTTTTCGCTTGTTGCTCTGGACATGGGGTACAAGTAGAGTTTGTACCTCGAAGCACCAGCGACTCCCGACTTTAGGGGACGTGAAAGCTGAGTTGAGGCAGTTGAGGCTTCTGACTGGAAAGGTATCTGCAATACTCTCCGTCTTTCGCTCTGTCTCTGTCGCTCGCTCTTTTCTTTTGCCAGGGCTATGGTGCAGGGGTTGAACCCCTCTCGCTCGCTCTTTCTTTCGCCAGGGCTATGATGCAGGGGGAAACCCCCTACATCGCGCGCAAGTGCGCCCCCGACGGTTGCGGGTGGCAGTATGTTGCAAGCATGCAAGCTGAGGCAGACTGCGATCGAAACAGCAAGTAAGAGCACTGGGGAAAAGTTCGCTGACTCAGCATTCGCTACAGCATGTCTGGGATCCATACATGGTATTCACGCAGGCGATATATAATGCACAAGAGTCCAAAGACATCAACACATCAACACGATGGATCAACCTGAAGACGACTAGCAGCTAGCATGCATTCGTGCTTCGCCCTCGGATCCCTGCATGCATCGGCTTTCGGAGTGGCTTCTGATGCTTTGGTGCACACACTACAAACGCAACCAAATGTAACACGGTTTTGGGAGCTCAAAAGGTGGGCTCAGGGCTTAAAGCGATCAGTGCCACAAAGGGAATCGACGATACTCAACGATCGACGAAAGTCAGCAGGGGCGTCCCCCTAATTAGGTAGGGTATCAAGGGGAATGAGCAACTGTCCTGGGATCAAAATCAAGCAGCATCAATATCAACACAGGTGAAAGGAAACTACTAAAGGTCCCGGACAGGTCACTCAGGTTTCTGTAAGCGGCCGGCTCTCACTGGTACGAGGGTAGCAAAGAACAGCACTCAAACACAAAACGACAGTTGCAGAAACGAAGACTTTGGGTTCGGCCGGACTAGGTTACTTGTAGGGGCAAAGAGCGGCTTTGGTTTTGCAAGCCAACAGAGCTTCTTTGCAAGGACTGGGGAGGGTTAACTTAACCTCCCGGGAACTTGAACGCGCTGCAGCCTTTAAAAGGCGGGGGCATCATCCCCGCTTGAGTGTGCTCTCTCCGAGTCCGAATTGGGATCGAAGATAGCATGCATGCGCCTTCTTCGGTGTGACTCTCTTCTCTGAAAAGGAACAGGCCTCTCGTTATTCAGTAGAGGTCGTTGTGGGTCTTCCGGACCACGTCGAGGTAGGAGCTGCGTAGGTGGTGTAGCTGGAGTAATGGGGCTTCCCCCAGCCGCCGCTACCGTTGTGGCTTCAGAGGTTGCCTCGCCCGCGATGTCCGCGCCCGCGTGGTTGTCTTCGTTGCTATCCTCCACGAGCGCGATGGGGTGACCCCACAGGTTAGTGGTCCATGCAAACAGTAAACTGTGTTCAGCTTGAAGCCTGGTAGCAACCTCTTGTTCCATGAAAGGGATCACATCTTCAAGGATTTTTTGTGCTTGTAGGATGTGGAAAGGGGTGGACTCCCCTTCAGCAGGCCCACGACCATGTTCTGCGCCGTGTTGAGGATGTAGTTGGAGTCGGTGATGAGGAAGTGGTACAGAAGGTTGGTCTGCTGCAGTGCTCCTAGGGTCGTCATCAGTCGGTTCATGGGCGGGAGGTCGGCCAACAAAGCTGGGTCGCTGGTTACTGCCACTGGCCGTCTCCAAACCTGGGTTTTCAGTCCTTCTCTTCTTGGTAGGAAAAGGAGCACCAGCCGCATGTTCAGAGGCGAAACGGTTTTGCAACCAAATCAGCAGGGATTCCATGTAAGATGAAGCTCTTCTACAGGCATCCAGCACCGTTTGTAAGGCCTCCTCTATGGTGGCAATGCCCCCTTCCTCCAAAGCGAGTTCCGCAAAGTCAACGGATTCCAGCGCTCGGCTCAAGCAGGCATACCCTGCTTGTGTGCCAGGTGCTTGGGGTTCTCTCCCCCAACTCTTGAAAAGAAGCCTCCCTTGTTTGAGTAGCTCTTGAACTCGCGACAGCTCTTTTCGGGTAAACCTCGTTGGCAAATTTTCATGATGCTGCACCAGTCCTGCCAGTGTGGCCTCGGCCTCGACTAGGGGGTTATTGAGCCAGAAGACCACGGTTGAGGGGTTCTCCCCTGTATGGATGTCGTCCAGCTGCGTGGCGGCATTGGGGGAAGGGCCTTCCCCATCGGTGGCTGTCCCCGTAGCATGTCCCTGGTTGGCATGTAGTCGGTGAATGTGATAACAGGCTTGGTAAGCCAACTGTGTAACTCGTTCACGCGGTTGTCCAAAGGATTCATGGAGTAGCTCATCAAGGATCTGCTTGAGCAAGTGGAGAACTTGTGCAGGTTGGTCAGGCACTGCGGGGGAGATGCCCCGTTCTGTCATGTTTGTGCCATCTTTGTCGCCGCTTCCTCGGTGTCCCGCCGGGTGTTGCATCATGCTAGAGGCATCCCCAGCATCGGCTGGCGTCGGGTCTTCGCTGGGCCAACTGGTTTCGGACTCCGAGCCCGGGTTCATCGGAGGTTGTGGTAGAGGAGGTAATCGGCTCTGTCTGGGTTCTGCGGCGTATTGTGCTGGAGGTTCGCGTTGATGTTGAAGAGGACGTTGCGTTCCAGGAGGCTGTTGTTGTCTAGAGGCGGTCGCGGGGCTTGTTGTCGATGACGATGAGGCTTGTGCTCCGGGACGCGATTGATCTTCATGGCTTCGCCCAGAGCTTTGTTGCCGGTCTCGACCAGGGCCAGTTGGGTGTGGTCTTTCTGGCGGGGTGGGTTGTCGCGGCATTTCTGCCGGAGGGATGATAGATGGACCACCCCTCTCCCTCTCTTTCTCCTTGTGAATTACTTGATGCCACGCCCAAGATGACCCGCGCACCCTCCCTCCCTCCTTCCTTCCTTCCTTCCTTCCTTCCTTCCTTTCTTTGGGGCCGGTCCATCGTCTGGACCCGCGCTCGAAGCGCTCTCCCGTTTGCAAAGCGAGGGAGGCCTTTGGGTCAGGACGGACAGTGTCAGGCAGTCGGGTGCAGGACCAGTTACAGCTGGTGCAAATCGAAATCCACATCATTCCGCGACAGCAATGACTCAGAGTACACCGGAGGATCATCAATGCTTTGATTTGATGGAGAGCGAACACGATGCTTCATTCTGCAGTCGGTCGGGCCTCCCTTCTCTGCCTTCCCTCTTGCTTGCGAGGGGTATGACAGCAAACCAACCCCCACTGCTCGCCTCTGTCTGCGTTCTGACCACCGGATTGGCGTGAAAATTGGCCGTTTCCCTCTAGAGAGAGCCATTCCTTTCCCCCATCTTCTTCCTGTTTCTGGGCTTCACCCAGCACAAACCTTGGGCCACCGTCTATGCGTGAAAATGCTGCTAAGTGGACACGTCAGAGTACAATAACCTGCATGACACGCATCAGCTCTTAATTACACTCTCTTCCAGCTATTGCTTCCTTGATTTCTCACCCTCTCTCTCCCTCCGTTCACTGTTGTCGGCAAGCTCGTAGGCTGACGTAGGAATGTGGTCTGTCTGTGTCTACCAAGGCTGTCCTGGTATTTCCGGATGTGAAAGCCTTACGCCACAATGTGATGTCCACTTATTTTTCTTCTGCACTCCTTCTCTCACTCTCTCTGCCGCAAACAGAGCAAGCCAATAGACCTACTGTAATCATGGACAAGCCGTTGGGCTTCCTCCTCTTGGAGGCGTTTCTTCTCTTCCTCGAGACGCCGATACTCCTCCTGTCTGGCGGCGGATCTTTGCAGAGTACATCGCAAGAAACGCAAGACCCTCAACGTCTGCAAAGATCTTGCAAATCCTCGTGCCATCTCTGACAATATTTACCACCGGTGACAGCACCGGAAACTTGAAAATCGTCAAGCTTCCCTGGCTACGAGTCCTCCTTCCTTCGCTGCTCGAGCTCTTCGCGCTTCCTTCGCACGACAGCGAAGTCAACTTGACAGGGAACTTGCCTCCGTTGTTTGAATTGGACCGTACTGCGTAAGCTATAAGCCAATGAGGCTAAGGAGCTCCACTTCAATCATGTCGTGCATCGCTTTTACCTGTGGCTGCGGCTACGGGGCTAAGTCGCCGCTGAGCACGACAGTGCCAAAGGACATGGACATACATGCAAGAGCGAAAGCTTCAATTCTAGGGGCTTCAACACAACTGGAGAATGATAAGTGGCTATATGTACATACACACACGTACACATCACATATAGATAGATAGGAGGAGGGTAGATAGATAGGTAGATAGACAGGTACAGATACATACACATAGATATACAAACATGTGTGTATACACATTATTATACGCACACAGATATATATATATATATACATATATATATATATATATATATGTATATATATATATGCATATATACATATTTATATAATAATATGCTTGCCCCCTCAATATCCACGCTTTTCTGCAACCGTAACAAATTGGGACATATGCCGTATGCCTAAATAAAACTTTACGCGACACGGGCCTGTCCCTTCACGACCTGCAGGCGCTCCCCTGCTGATCCATGGCCGTTCGGAAGGAGGTCGTTGGTAAAGGACAGGAGGTCGCTGGGGATCTGATACTTGATGAAGAGCCTTAGAGTGAGACATCCAATGCCGTGCAGACTTTAACAGGAACAGAGGCCTGTGGCAGCATGTGAATTTGTGAAATGTGACAAGTCGCTGCATCAAGTCCTGCGTGAGCTTTATCTCCTGTTCGCAGTCCAAACCAACTCAAACCACACTTCGCTTGCAAGGGAAATTGTCGGAGTTCCTGATGTCGGAATGCTTTGGGCCTAGGTCCCTATATTTCCCCGTATCCTTGGTCAAGCTATCATCGGCCAGGTTCAGGAGCTTCTCGAGCTGTGGCTTTATCTGCACGACCAAGACAGCAAAGAGCCTCGGGTGTTCAGCCCATGTCCCCAAGTTTTTCATCTGAGTCGGCTCTGAATCTCAGTGCCGAGCGTGCTCTCCAGCTGCATCGCTCGAAAAGCCTTGGCAAACTCCTTCTGCTCCGGCGACAAAGACTCGATAGCATCCTTGAATTCCTTGGGAGTTGGGATCGTAGATAGTTCCAGAGGGATTTCCAGCTCATCCTTATTCTGTACCAAGGCCGCATACTTCGGGTCAAAGGTGGTGGAGGACGAAACTCGTCCGATAAGCACCATGAAGGAGCTGAACTGGCGAGCCCGGGACACCAAGGACAGCTTGGAGGATGACTGCCCGGAGAATTTGTGGTCAAGCCAAGCGTGCAGGTGGACTTGTCCTCCGAAAGAGATCGTCGTCGAGGCATTCAGGGGAAACGTCATCGTTGATGGGGTGCGGCCGGCAGCCGTGATGGCACAAATCGGGCTCTTGATGCTGCTTTCGTCTTGTAAACCCAAAGCCTTCAAGATAGCAGGGTGGCTCAGCACACGGGATGCTCCGAAAGTTGTGCAGTAACACTATTCACTAGCTAGCACTGCACCATTGCCTCCTCTTCAATGCTGATGGTGCCTTCGGGCCCATGCTTCGTTGACCGCCGGATGGCGAAACTGCAGGGCCAGGGTTGCTAGAGAATTTGTTGAGTGTCTTGCTCCCCGTGCCTGCAAGGGGTTGGCTGGTAGGCCTCTCGGAACAACTTCCGATAATGGAAGCGCATGTATGAGGCCTCAGCACATCGCACAAGGTCGTGCGAACATGCATGAGCATCATCCCTGTCTTGGAGCACATCATAAACCGAAGGATGTGTTGGAGTCGTCTGTCGACATGCTCTCAGCCGCCCACGAACTCAGCAGGCCTTACCTCTTTGCCAATGGCCGCCACCAGCTGCATTCGGAGCATGTGCTCGACATAATCGATCATTTCTGACCATTGCACGACCACTTGTTGGCTGTGTTGCAAGATCAGAGCCCGGAAAGACTCCATCCATGTATATATGCTGCCATCATCCGGGAAGACCTGCGACAAAGCTACACGTGGCCCTCGGGCCTTCTACCTGGATGTGTACAGATGCGAAACACAAACAGGACTTCCGCCATCCGTCTTCTAAATTCCACTTGCGGCTTGGCAGGGGCAGCATTCAACTGCCAAGGCGTGGCGGTTTCTCTGTGCCTGCTACAGCTGGACAAAAGGCCCAAGTCCATACCCTCGGCTGTCTGCTGTCTGCTAGCCTACGTTCTCTGCCAGTTTCTTTTGGCCTTGGGTCGCTTTGACTGAACGAACGTATGCTTCGAAGGGTCGTATTGATTAATTTAACGTTGTAGGGCAGCACTGCCAGCACGCTTGACATTGAGCCACATGCCACGACAGCTCCCTTGCCCTTACCCGCCATGACCTTGCCAGACAACTGTGGTAGTCTAGGGCTGTGATGCTACGTACAAACTGTTCAAGACACTCTTTGGCATGTCTTGTTTCAGGACCATGTCTGATTGGGCTTTTGCAGGAAAAAGTTGGAGTGGCCAGGAGCAGACAAGTTACTTTCATCAGGCCCAAAGGGCCACAAGGCCCAGAAGCTGGTCCGGCCTCCATCAGGTTCGCACGCTGCTCACCAAGGGTTCTTGATTCCTCCCCGAGGAGGCGATTGCCATCAGCTGCAGTCACGACGTGCTGGGTGACCTCTGTGTCCTCGCCCAGGAGTACCAGGGACTGGCTGCCGCCGGCACTGGACCCAGCTTTGGCAGAGCCCTTGATGAAAAGGGGGAGTGCAGGGACGAACAGGTCGGAAGAGCCTGTGGGAGTGGTGGACCTCTGTGGGTGAAGCCTGTGAAGTCGCTCAAAGTACTTGCTGACTTTGCAGATCCATGTCAGGTAGCTCCGACCAAAATTGACGGCTTCCTGAACCTCCGGGTTACGCCTGGGCGTCCGGCACTTGGGAGACAAGCGATCGATCTTGAACGCGGGAGTTGCTGGGGAGCCCAAGAGCTGCTTCAGCAGGAAGCTGATGTTCACTTCTTCGCAAGTTGAAACCTCCCAGGACCCAGGAAGCGAGTCAGAACACTACTTTCTTGACTTTGTTGCACTGCCTTCAGCCTAACTTGTTCATTTTGGGGGGCCACAAGGGGGCGAGGCGAGAGGAGCGATACACTTTTCGCAGCTGTGCGACCTTGGTCTCTGGATGTGGTGAGGACTTGGTGCTCGTCTTCAGTTCGACGTGGCCACTTCGGCTGCAAATCAACAGCCGATCGGAATCGTCCGCACCGACACCACGGATGGCCTCCAGCTCATAGGCCATATCGAACTTCCAGAAGAACTCGGTCCTGATCCGTTTCAGTGTTTCTTCTAACCAACTCAATTATCAAAGCTGTCCCTCCTGCGGAGCTGAGGGCGAGGCACTTTCGTGACGGTCTTGCTGGTGAACGAGCCTGAATCACTGTTTGCGGCCACCGTGCCCTAAATTGCTGTCGATAATTCGTATCACATATCCCCTCGACAGCCACAAAAAGAGAGGAGAAAGAGAAAGGATGCTCAACGTAGCCCCAGGACCAAAGGCAACGCCACCGACCTGAACTTCGTTGACTCGCTTCGTGGGTGACTCCTCATCGCGCGTAACTTCGCGCAGAAACTGGCAGGTCTCCTTCGGCATCTGCAACAAGTTCAAGGGTTTGGATCACCAACAGAGAGACAGAGAGAGAGAGAGAGAGAAAGAGCGACAATCGATGTCAGAGAGACAGAGGAGGGAGTGGAAGGAGGCGAGGGAGGGAGCTGACAGTTCAGTGGCGCGCTGCATGCAGTACAGTATACCCATCGTTCTCGTGCTTGCCTATTTTGTCTAGTTTGTGTAGTCGCTGGACTCCACTTGCATTGAATATCTCAGTGTGGCCAAGGGCATCCCTTTTGGGCCGTCCGACTCCTTTGACTTAAATCGCAAGGACACCGCGTTGGCTGCCGCCCAGGTCTGCAGCTGGGCCAGCTTCTCCCCGCCTGAAGTAGAGCTGAATGAGTGAAGCCGAGTCTTTCTGTCTCCCACTCCCTCTCGCCCAATACACGAAAGAATAAGAAAATATGATTATGCATTGCATGCTAAAACAAGCAATTATAAATGTGCACGACATACGCATACATGTCGAGACATGCCATCTTGCAACCCGTCCTCTCCTTAAGCTAATACAACTGGTGCCCAGTGTCACTCGCATGCTTCATCTTGGCTTAACTCTTCAACGGTACAAAGGTGTCGTACCGGTTTGGGGTTCATGATGCAAATCTCGTCTCCTGTTTCGAGTCAGGTTATGCCTCCTGGGGCAATCACATCCGTAGGTTATGCCAAGGACAGGTGATGAGAGCGATGACGACATGACAAGGCACGCTGGTGGACATCCTTCATGCTCGACTACCAGTAGTTACTCTAGATTACGAGTGTCAGATTACGGCCTCAGCTTCACGCTGCAGGAACCTGTAGAGGAAACAGCTCACACTGCGTGATGCCTCCAAATCCCATCAGACGGTGAGACACATGAACAAACAGCTCGTTTCATTCACATCTCGTGACATAGGCATTTTGAAGGCCGGTCTCTATCTATGTACGTATGTATGTATGCGTGTATGTGTATGTATGTGATGTGCATATGTATGTGTATATGTGTGCATGTATGTATGTTCGTGTATGCATGTATCTACGTATATCGTGTATTTTTGTGTATGTGTATATCCTATGCATGCATGCATGCATGCATGTATGTGTATGCAGGTGTATGCATTGTACGCATACGTCTGTTTTTGCTTGTGCTTATGTATAGGTCTGTATGCAGGCATACGTGTATGTATGCACGCATGTACTAATCTAATACAATGCACGGTGCTGTACTGCATGCATATGTATATATGATTTTATGTTATGTATGTACATGTATGCATGTGGGTATGTATGTACGTACGCAAGCACGCAGGCGTGTATGTATTTGTTGATGTAGCCATGTACTATACTATGTATGTATGTATGTCTGTCTGTCTGTGTCTGTCTGCATGTCTCCATGCAATGCGACGTAGCGTGCTGAAGTGTATGTATGATTATGTGCGTATACATGTAGGTATGCATGACGGATGTGCATTGTTTTACCCTTGAGCGGCCTGGACGGCCTGGGAGGTTTTCGTGTTGGCTAGGGTTGGCGACCCGGACACGGATCATTCCACCGCAAGTCAGGGGTTCAGGGTTTCGACTCACACACACGCAACTGCAGGCATGGCAATAAGTGTCCGAGATTGCTACGTGGACATGATTTGAGAGCAGAGAGCCTTATGAGATCAGAAAAGGCATGAACGAGGAAGTAGCCCAAAATGCAGAGCTGCACCAATGCGGCATAAGAGATGCTCTCATTGCTCTGATCTCAGTTGTCCTAGTCGGTCTGGGTTTGTGGCACGTTCGCCACCGCTGTTTCAAAACTGACCTAAAGGCAAAACAGTATCTGTTCTGTATTTCTTCTTCGCAGTCGATCCTCTGAAACAGGTTTCTTGCCAAACTCTGCCTGCTGTACAGTCGGCCGAATCTGGAGACTGTGTTGGGGGATCATGCACAAGTGCGCACCGACGGCTGCGGTACGAACTACTGAGTGGCTCCGGCATCCTAGTCTTAGTCCTAGTCGACCTCCTCCATCTT
>CAJNDV010036107.1:219303-238825 GCA_905221635.1 Symbiodinium sp. CCMP2456
TTCAGCTCCGCCATGATGGAGTGCTTTGGGTTCACCTCCATGGTCTTCTTGGAGACCATGTAGGAAGTCATGGAGTTGTCGCGCAGGGCCTGGGCCTTCATGATGCGCTCCATGTTGGCAGACCAGCCGTATTCGGAAGTGGTCAGGACGCAAGGAGAGTCGGCCATCCTAGAGCTAACAATGACCTTCTCCACCTTGTCTCCGAGGACTTCCTTCATCAACTTGGTGAGAGGCTCAAACTCGGCCTTCATCTCCTCCAGCTTCTTCTTCTCGTCCTCGTCCTCAATGTCCAATCCCTCCTTTGTGGTGGATTTCAACTTCTTGCCATCGAACTCCTTCAGCTGCTGCACGGAGTACTCGTCGACGGGATCGATCATGTAAAGCACCTCGATGCCCTTCTTTCGCAGGGTCTCCAGGAACGGAGAAGAAGATACCGCCGCGATGCTCTCGCCTGTGATGTAATAGATGTCGTTCTGTCCCTCCTTCATGCGGTCGACGTACTCCTTCAGGCTGATCTGCTCGTCTCCAGACTTGGAGGTGTGGTAGCGGAGGAGCTCGGTCAACTTGGTGCGGTTCGTGGAATCCTCATGGACGCCCAGCTTCAGGCACTTGCCGAACTGCTCGTAGAACTTCTTGTAGTCGTCCTTCTTCTCGGCGATCTCTGCGAACATCTCGAGGCACTTCTTCACAAGATTCTTCTTGATGACTCGCAGGATCTTGTTCTGCTGCAGGGTCTCACGGGAGATGTTCAGAGGCAGGTCCTCCGAGTCCACCACGCCCTTCACGAAGTTCAGCCACTCTGGCATCAGCTCCTCGCAGTCGTCCATGATGAAGACACGACGCACGTAGAGCTTGATGTTGTTGCGCTTCTTCTTGGTCTCGAAGAGGTCGAAGGGCGCCCGGCGGGGGACGAAGAGCAGCGCACGGAACTCCAACTGGCCCTCGACACTGAAGTGCTTCACCGCAAGGTGGTCCTCCCAGTCGTTGGACAGCGACTTGTAGAAGGAGGCATACTCCTCGTTGGTGACGTCTTCGGACTTGCGCATCCAGAGAGGCTTGTTCTTGTTCAGCTGCTCCCACTCGTGCGAGACCTCCTTCACCTTCTTGGTCTTCTTTTTCTTTTCCTCTTTCTCCTTCTCCTCGTCCACTTCCTCAATCTTCGGCTCGTCACCCTCTTTCTCCTCCTTCTTCTCCTCTTCCTCCTCCTCGGAGTCGGTCACCTCCTTCTCCTTGGACTTCTCCACGTACAGCTCGATGGGGAAGCCGATGAACTCGGAGTGCTTCTTCACCAGGTCCTTCAAGCGCCGCTCCTCCAGGAACTCGGACTGGTCTTCCTTGAGGTAGCAGATAATCTTGGTGCCACGCTTGATCTCGCCGTGAACGAGCTCCGTGTCCTTCTGGACCGTGAAGGAACCACCGGCGCCGCTCTCCCAGATGTATTGCTCGTCGTCGTTGTGTTTGCTGACGACGCGCACCTTGTCAGAGACCAGGTAGGCGCTGTAGAAGCCTACGCCGAACTGGCCGATCATGGAGATGTCGCCTCCTGCCGCCATGGCCTCCATGAAGGCCTTCGTGCCGGACTTTGCGATGGTTCCAAGGTTGTTGATCAGCTCGTTCTTCGTCATGCCGATGCCGGAGTCTTCGATCGTCAGGGTGGAGTTCGTCTTGTCCGGAATGATCTTGATGAAGAAGTTGGGCTGGGCCTCGATCTTGTCGGGATCGGTGATGGACTCATACCGAATCTTGTCAAGAGCATCTGAGGCGTTGGAGATGAGCTCGCGCAGGAAGATCTCCTTGTTGGAATAGAAGGTGTTGATGATCAAGCTCATCAACTGCTGGATGTCCGCATTGAATGCGAAAGTCTCCGCCATGATTGCGTCGGAGATTCGAAACTACGCAGACGTGATCTTTGTCAAAATTGAGCCGAGTAGTGCTTGAGCCAAAATGGCCACAGTTTTTTTTTTAACACTCACACTCGGACAAGCCTGGCAAGGTCCACCATGCTGCAGTGTTTAGGGGTCTCAGCACTCGCACTCGGACATGTCTGGGTAGGGTTTCGGGTTTCGACGCTCACACTCGGACAATCCAGGCGAGGCATGTAGTCTTAGGTCGGCGAAAGGCGAAAGTGAAACCGAACTACTCACGGGAAGCGAGACTTTAGGGGTTCATGGTTTAGGGTACAGAAAACAAGGCCTTCTGTAGTTCTTCGTGAACGGAGCTTTCATCCAAGGCGCCGAGGCCAAGTGGCTCCAGGCTGTTTGCAAGCGAGGCCAGAGCCAAACAGCTTCCCCGCTCCAATAAGCTGAACTTGTCCTGCAACCCGGCGGCAGCGTCCCCTCTCTACTGGTCGTTTGAGGTTGCTGCCCGTCTGTGGAGCTTTGCATGGCTCAGGGAAGATTGGAATCCGCACGAGTACCACGGCACATTTAAAATGTCTTGTGACCTTTCTGTTGCCCCGCTGCGCAGCATTCCGTTCGACAGGTCCTCATAGCTGTGGTGCACATCTACCGGAAGCTGAGGCTTCTTCCTCATCAGGCCCGTGCTCGCGGACTCAAAGCCGGACCAGTCACAAGCCTCTCACATTGCAGCCAGGTCTCTCTGCCTCGAGGACCAGCTTTACACGCTCAATCGCCTGCAACGATGGAAAGAACACTGCCGGGTTCAGCGAGCAAGGCGGCTTTTGCGGAGGACAGTGACACGTGACAACCTCGACATGTTCTGTGCAGAGATGTGCCTTCTTCTATCTTTTCAACTCTTCAGGTCATGCTTGCAGCAAAGGTCGGAACATGGTGTCGGTTGGCAGATGCGGATTTGCAAGTGGGTGGTCTTATGTATGTGACTTTTGTGCGGGGCTTCCAGGGCATCGCCGGCATGGGTCGCTACGAGTAGGAAGTTATATGGGTAGTTGTCAAACTTATGGTCCCTTTTGCGGTACCCGAAATGATAGGTGCCGTATTATAATAAGGACCCAAAAAGGGACCCTAATTTTGACAACCACCCATATGGAGTTGCTAGGGCCAGGGACAAGGCTGGGATGTCACCCTGCAGACGTGTGCTGAGGGAGCGATGGTTAGTTGTCGACACGAAACCCTACCAGAATCCCTGCGTCAACACAACACAGAAACTAGACTCAACCTAACAAACATAACATGCAACTTCGGAAAAGAGAAGGCATTTTTGTCTCAACAGGATTTAGGCGAACCGGGCGACCTTCATAAACGGCAAGAACAAACACGGGTTGGGTGACGCCCCTCAGTCTTACTGCATCCATTTCAAGATCACAGGCCGGACTGTCGTCATGCATGCTGACTCTGCCTTCTTCAGCTTTAGCTCGAATTGTCTCATCTGCGTTTCAGCGCTCATCTTCCGGAGGTGCCTTTTACCGGGGAGGCGCCTCTGCGTATCTGTGCCTGCTACCTTACCTTAATTGGCTTGGGCCGCAATGCAGATAGAAGGGACAGTGGGAGCACTTTCTGCAAGCCGACACGAGCATCTACGCTTCTGGCCATCCATCTATGCTTGACGCTGCTTGGAGGGCTTCCCACCCAACCTTGCAGCCGCTCGTCGTGTGACCTGACGGCGACTGGTCCTTCATTCCTTGAGTGTTAGAGATGGAATCTTAGCCCAGCAGCCAAGATCCGCCGCCACCCTGACGTAAGGCGCGCGCTGCAAAACCTGGAGATCAGACGAAAGCCTGGTCAGGGTACACGATTCGGATGCAAACTTGTAAAGATTGGTAAAGCCCAGTGAGTTGGCACATCTCAGCTCGCCACACCAGGTAACCGTCGCACATCGCGGCTAACACCTGAGCCATCGTTGCGGGTCACAGGCTGAGGACGCATCGCTTGCATCTGCAAGTGCAGCAACTTCCGGTCGTTCGTGTTCTGCTGGGGTCCTTGCTGCTGTTGAGGCTTGCGCATGGGACTCGGCGAACTGCGCCTTGCAACTGTTCGGGCGAGCAGTTTCTGCTGCTCTCAGACATCACAGATCTGCCCATGGGCGCTTCAAGAGTCTCCAGAGCATTACTAAATGGATCAAGACTACCGCTGTCCTCGAGGGATCGACCCCTTTTTGATGCGGCCTGTCCGCGTGAGGCGAGCAAGTGAAACTTAAACATGAGGATACCGGATGTGCTCGTTTGGAAAGTGGACTTGCAATCCTGGAATTAGAAGAATCATGAGGGGTTGGCAACAAGCCATCCAACATCCACGCCAACCCAAGCAGAGCTACAAATCTGCTAGATTAGCTTCCTCTGCGAGAATGTCAGCATCGAAGCTAAGAAAATGACATCAGGCCATGAGGATGTAGCCCTCACAAGGCTGATCATCTGATCGGATCATCTTTGCTTCTGCACCCTGCGGATAGTGAACAACTTATCCACGATCCTCATATACTATACAGACTTCCGACCTCACGTTAAAGCGAAGGTAAAACGAAGCATTCCAGGCCCGACTCAGGTCATCAAAGGCCGGATAGGGCACGAGAGTCAGACCACAGCCCCTCGGTGAGATCCCAGTTCGTCCACTTCCTGACACCATCGTGGACTCTCCATCTTTCACGCAAGCAATAATCTAGATGACCAGTTCTTCTACCAGGCTGCCGTTCAAACGATTTCTGCTGAGTGTCACTTCTTCTGGCTTCGGGAAACCTCTCCCTTGTCGTGTCATGGTCGGCACGGCCAGTGAACCATCGCCTTCCACAGCCCAGATTATGATGGAGATTCGTACGCCATCCTTCTCGCTCGACGGAGGAATGGAATGGGTGAACAAGTCGTTGAAGAACGTGTCGAAGGCAAACACGTCACCTGAAAGTGCTCATTTCTGTTAGAGTAGAAAGGCATGCTGCTTTGCTACCCAAGTCGCTTCCCGAACCCCATGCCATAGTGCTGCGGAAGTCTCTGTAACTTGTCTTGAAGGTTGTCGCCTTAAACCCCCTGAAGAGCAGGCTCCTGCTGTAAGACCCTAAGCCTGTCAGGTCGAGCAGTTTCCTTACCGGAAGCAACGTGCAAGCCACCGTTCTTTTGCTTGATCCGGAACGTCTCACCAGTGAACCTGTCAGCGCCAGCGAAATGATCACCAAGCTCGGCGCTCTCTTCGTGGCACAGTCACAAGCATGCTGCACGCCAGGACTCGCGATTGCATCATGTTGACAAGTTGTGGCACCGAATCATGCAAACTGTTGCTGCCCTGCCGGCCTATCTTTGAAGCTAATCCTTGGTTCCCGCAACCATGTTGTATCATTGATGTATCAGAATGTATCACGCAGGCCGCCTGATGCTCAGACACCCTTCTTGCCGGGCGTCGGCCGCGCGGCGCCGAGGCTGAGGCCGATGGTGGCGCTGGGCCGAGGGCTCCGGTCCTCCAAAGCGGAGATTGCAAGATTTGGGAGTTTCCCAAAATAAGGGTACCTTATTTTGGGGTCCTTATAATAGGGATCCCATTATTTAGGGTACTATATTAGGGTCCCCTATTTTCGGAAACCCCCATTTCTGCCCCGCCAGAGACAGACACTGAGTGTGGGAAAAGATGGCTCTCCTTGTAGTTGTCTTGATGTGGGGCTTTTTGCTCTTCGCCGTTCCTCGGCAATGCCGGTGCCAGACTCGGACTAACTCTCAGCCGACTTCCTGCCGCTTCCGCGAACCCATGCACAGAAGGCGGGGAGCTACATCTGGTGCAGCCAGGGGGCCGGTACACATTCACCCAGCAGTCGACCATGGACAAGCCGAACAAAGAGACGAGCCGCGCTACCACCGCTGTGAAGGTCTTGGAGAAAGCCAGGTGCTCGCCCCACATCCTTCTTCATCGGAGCTGCTCTTTGCATAGCTTTGACAAGAAGACCGCACTATTGTGAGGGAGCGGGAAAGGGGGGTAAGATCAAAACTGTGGTGCGGCTGCGTGCATCTCAGTCACTGCATGTGCCGCCTGCTTCTGTGCAGCTTCAAGTGGCTACCAGCCTTCCTGGATTGGACAGTGGAACAAACAATGGTCTAGTGGAAACTTGTGCAACCTGTCGAAGTGGATTCACAGAAAAAAGCAACCCTGAACATACTCTTAACTCTTAAGCTTTACTTCTATATCGCTGATCAGATTCTCGATGTCTTCCAGCAGGGCATTTACTAGATTGGCATCGTCGCTGGATGAGCCCAGTGCTGGCACGTGAACGCAGTGCCCGGAACGAACCAGCTTTGCCGGCAGCGGCTTCATCTTCCTTACTTCACAACACGGCACCCGATCCTCTCTAACAGCCGAACTTCGGAGCTGAGCTGCGGAAACGCCGGCATTTTGACGGCAGCCTGCAGCGGCGACCTTTCCACGGCCGACTCGAGCAGTGAAGACCGGACCCTTCGAGATGTCGCATCCCCAGGGCCCTCCTCGAGGTCGCCTCCGGGAGGGAGACCCACATGGAGAGGCCGTCCGGTACAGACCACATAGCCAACACTGCAAAAATCCCTGCAAGGCCTCCGGCCAGTCGAAGTCTCCTGGTCGCAAGTGCATATGTGACAGCGACAGATTCATTGCGACCTTTTAGCCAGGGCTCGGCTTGAAAGAGCCGCTAAAGCATCGTGCTTGCGGGGCGACGGTGCCCCACTTCCTTGCCATGCCTGCCCGGCGAGAATCCTCTTCGATTCTGTTGGGGACCCATTGCTTTACATCTTAACTAAAGCCGGTTGTCTAAATCCGAAGACACGGACTTTTAGATCAATGCTCATATACTCCCGATCTTTTACTAGGCGTTTTGCACGGTGGCAGGGTCACAGCCTGATAGCAGCATCGGCCACATGCTAAGCGACAGCAGCACACCCACCGTCACCCAGGCTCTCTGCACTGCCCCGCGCATGGCCGAGTCAGGGCGTCTATAGATTCTAGAACCTAGCATGCAACTTTGGATCGCTAGGCGCGGGGTGTGAGGCTCTGTCGTTGGAGGATCAGGGTTCAGAGCTGCGAGGGGTTATGACTGCTGCGGCAAGAAAAGTCTGTTCGATCGATTCTCATGAACCCGTTTGACTGGGGGACTGCCCTCAGTCTCGACATTGTGCCATATCTTGAGAGACATGCATAACGCAATCAATGCTGCTGCCATCTAATGATCTAAGCTCTAAGCTCCCTATTCGACGGCGGCTTGCATCCACAGTTGCTCTGAGAGCCTTGCCCTGCGTAAGCTGGCCAAGCTTGTTACCTAGGTTGGCTCTCCATTTCACTACGAGGTGCTCGAAGTGGGGTTTCCGAAAATAGGGGACCCTAATATAGTACCCTAAATAATAGGATCCTTATTATAAGGACCCCCAAAATAGGGTACCCTAATTTTTGGAAACTCCCAAGTTTGCGCGGGGATGGACCCTGCGGCCCTGAGCGCCGCACGAGGAAACTCCAAGCCTGAGCTTCTGCAATGCAGGCGGTGTCTCTAATTGGTGGAAGTGGGATCTGCTTGCCCGAGTCGCGAGTGTGCCGCTTAAGGCAAGAATCAGCGCAAGAGCTAACCTTAGTCGTTTCAGCTGTACTCTGCTTGGGCTGAGCTGACTGGGATGAGGGGCGAGTCGCAAGAACAGTTTACTTTAAAGTTGAAAGGTCCACGCTCGACAGCGACGGTCGAGGCAACAAACTCGTCCACGGGTGACCTGCTTAGAGTGTCTTAATCGCAGCATCTTTGAAGGGTGCTGGCTTGCTGCCAACCCGGCCTATAGAGCTGCAAAGCTGCACGAGCCAAGCTGTGCCTGACGCTTGAAGTTGCATGGTCACCACTGTGCAGCGCACACGGATACATGCCGGAGGTTGAGCATGAGACCCAACAGCTGCAGCACCTGCAACGAGCTTAGTTATGGTTTAACTTGCGTCCGTTAGCACGCAGGCCTATTTTCCTGACTGGTTGAAGCTGCTCTGCCCAGGCTTATCATCAGTCACACAACAAAAGTACTGCGATCACCCTCACTTACAAGTATTGGCAAACCTTCGCAACAGGCCCAAGCGCTGCTGAAATACGACTCGTCTGAGGCACCGAAGCCGAGAGCACCCAGCAGGGGTGCCAGCGATCCGCGTATGCCTCCTCGGTGTTGGAGTCGTGAGATTTTTGACGGGTGCTGCTACGGGTCCGGGAAGGTTCAGAATGCTTGTGCTCAGGCTGTCCTACTTGCTCCAAGCTCAAGTAGATCAAAGAGAGCCAGACCTGAACGAAGGCTCGAGACAAAGAATGAAGGTCCAAAGCCTCAGCAAGGCCGAGACCAGTGACAACTTGGTTCGCCGTGTCTGCATCACCCCAGCTGATCGTACGGAAGCCTGGGCCACAATCACCACAGCGCACATCCACGAGCATCAGCAACATCGAATCGATTTGAGCTGCTGGCTACCAGCAGGATGCAGAACGCACCCTGCGACAGAGCGAGGCAAGGTGATGTCGGACCAACTTGCACCCTTTCCTGCCTGGCAGATCCAAGACGTGCTCGTGCCAGGAAGGGTAGCTCCTTCTGCCACAGCAGCTCTCAAAATTATCGGTGCACCACTCATTACAAAGGCCTGCGCTGCTTGAAAGAGAAGGCCAGCAGAGCCTTGGGAAAACAAATTGAACACTGCTCTGAGGGGTTACTGCGGGGAGAGGCAACCCATGGCTCCTGAAGAGTCTTACTGCCTTTCTGCACTTCGCAGACCATCCGTTGCTAACGCGGAGGCCCTGCAAAGCTGTAAGCTTAAACGATGCCCTTAAACGATGATGCCTCGTGGAGCAGTCCCGAAGCTCCCGATGTTCACGGCGTTACCAAGCACAACAGTGTCACAGCTGCGTAGTCACATTCAGATTCAAGATTGCTCCACAACTATGAAGCAACGCAGCTGCGTGCTGTGCCACTGTAGACACAGGAGCTGCGCTGCCTACCAAAACATCAGGTGGTGTCGACGCCCAAGTGTTTTGGTCTCACCTGGCTGGCCACATTTTTGCACTATTCGCTCTCACTGTGTAAGCAATCGGTGAGGAGGGCGAAGTGTTTGAGAGCTGCTGTTTCTGGTGTTTCGCTCAATGCAATCGCACGTGCCCCGTCATCATGGACCATGGCAAACCCATGCTTAGCCTACTGAGCCACCAAGGAACCAACCGCATTCGGTGGTCTTGTGGCAACTCTACAGAAAGGTTGCACATGCCAGGCCACTTGGTTGAGTCGGGCATTGCGGCTGCCTGGTCAAGTTTGCAGAATGAGAGGATGGGCGCGAGAGAGAGAGGGAGAGAGAGGAGACAGAGAGAGTGAGAAGTGCAGGAGGAGGGAGGGGGGGGGGCAGAACAACGACATACAGCAAGCACATCTCCAGTTCCAGATCCACAGCACCCCATGCCACACTAAGAGATTCTACAAGTAGCTTGCGCAGACATTACATAGAGTTGCACTCCGAAGTCTGCAACAAAACACTATTGAACATGGTGAAGCTGGTACAATGCCCGGCTCCGTAAGCAAAGAGCCTGTCGAAGGAAGTTCCATGACCACCACATACTTGTCAACCCAGGCCTTCGCAAGCGTGCCCCATGACTTCGGCACGACTTGATCCTTAGGAATACCTGCAGCAGGATTTTCGCGAGAGTCTTGCGATGTCCATATCACATCCGGTGTCTCTGAAGAAGGCCGAGCGACGCATGACAATGGCAGGCTTCGACTTCTTGATGCCGCGAATCTGAACCTCGAAGCCCAGAGACCTCGAACATGCAGAATCTTCAGTGCCACATTCACAAAAGCACTCCCGCGAAGAGATGTCAGAATCAGACTCGATGTACATGCATCAACCAGGCTGGCTGAACACTGCACAGCATCCCTGACTTCCGATCGATCTGCCTTGTGGTGTGCGTGTGTGAGTGTGTCAAATACAGCAAAATGATGTGGGTATGGTTCTGGTTGCAGATGCTTTACGGTTATACTAGGTTTTGTGTTATATGGGGCCGTCTCTTTCTCCCAGGCTGGGTTGTAGAAACAACGAAACAAAACAACAAGCGAATCAACAATTAAATGAACAAAACAATGTGCATTTTGAACTATGGTCGTACAGTGTGGGATTGCATGGCCGCTAGGCTCCATATCATTCTTCTCAGCATCATCATAGCATCTATAGTTTCGCCCCTAGTACTTGGTGCCGGAGCTCTTGCTACAGCTTTGTTGTGGAGATGGAGCGGAGATGGAGAGGGCTCTAAAGAGAGTGATAACAGATAGCATGGCCTTAAGAAAGATCCAATGTGCTGAGCTGCGCCGCACTTTGAAGCGCAACCAACGACAGGACTTTGGCAACAGCCCTCCCTCCCCCTCTTTCCCCTGTGTCTATTTCTTCAAGATATGTGGCCTTTGGCACAAACCGGGCGGAGTACTCAAGATATGTGGCCTTTGACACAACCCGGGGTGGGATATTGAAGATGCGTGGTATTCTGCAGAATCCGGGTTGAGAATACTCAAGATACGAATCCCGGTTGGAAGTACTCACGATATGTGGTCTTCTATATAAACCGTATTGAAATTTGGGAATACTTAAGATAGTGGCCTTCGCATCCCTCCCACACTCCCTGTATCCGCAACGCACTTCTAGCATGCAGGGCCTCAACTTCACAGGTTGCAACTAGTCACTAATTGAGACAAAAGGCGGGTTGTCCACCAGCAGCGGGGCAGTCTTGCTTCCGAGCACTTGAACTGCCTTCGTTGCGTCGGACTTGTCTTGGTTGGCATCAGCCATCTCCTGGCACATCTCGCCCATCAGGGAGTAGAGCCCCACCTTGCAAATCATTGTGTATGAGAAGGTGCCGTGCTCGGCAATGCGCTGAAAATCCAAAATGCCCGTGATGTGTGTGCGGGGTTGCCGCACGCAGGGCTCTTCTGGGCCCGAAGTTCCCCTGAACTTGAGACCGAGCACCCTCACCACGACTACGGTTCGATCCCGTGCGCACCTTCCGTCGTATACATGATTGCCAATTGCATAATACTACGGCACGCTGAGGCAGGTGCAGCCTTGCCTGTCTCCTGGCCCAGCGAGGGAGGGCAGGGGTGAAGCACTGCAAGTTCACCGGCTCTAGCACCACTTGAACTGCAAGTAGGATCATGACCACCCTCACGAAACGAAACAATGCCGAGAATGCTGACGATGAGAAGGTCGACCACAGCAAAGGGCATGGGAAACGTCAGCATGTATGGCGAGATGTGCTCATCATCAGCTCCTCGCCACCCTGGCACGTCATCGCCTCTGCATCTGCAGAGCAGATGCTGAGTTTTCAGACTCCTTCTCCGCCATTTTTTTCACCACTCAGCAAAGCCGTACACCGAAGTCCTAGTCCCCTGGGCCCTACAACAACCATCGACAACTATAGACGTGCCCTCCTTAAGTCAGCTTTCACCGTATATACATCCGTCATACGCATTGCAGGTTCACAGGGGCTGCACGCAGTGGGAAACGACCCTGCGGCAGCCTCTGCTCAATGCACTGAATCGGGCTATTTTGCGCAGGTCTTTATACTCGATCCTAATAGAAGGGTCTACAGTATAGTGCATTAGGGTCCCCTGGTATTCCGAACACTGCTGGTGGTGCCTGAAGCGCCGCTTCCAGGGATTGGTCCTTCAGGAAGGCCCCGCGCGAATCGGAGAGTACCTCAATGGGAAAATGGACACTGCTAATGGCTAACTTGAAGGGCCAACCAAGGCCATCGCAACATGTCGCCTCATGCTCTCTACTCTCTATCTTAGTCTTAGTCACAGTCTTCCTCTGGCATTTTGCGATATGGTGTGTGCAGGGTGCATTCCTGGCCATTGCAACCTTCAGATTCCTGCCTTTACTCGCCTGTCGCTGAGGCCGCGGCCTTCTCGGTAATGTCCAGTCCGATGTGGTCCTGGCAGGTGAGGTCTCTGCGAAATTTCGGAAGGTGTCTGAAGCGTCCCGCTTGCGCAGTCGGTCCTCTCCAGTGGGAACTGGCGCCTCGTTGGGGACCACATCAGGGCCAATCTTCTGCACCTGAGGAGACGCAACGGGGTATCTGTGCCCGGCTGATTCAAGACTTCCTTGCTCCCTTCTCCGTCCAATTTCCCTGTGACTGCAAAAGCTCGTGTGCCGACCGAGTATTTTCTAGCCGTCACCGCAGCGGCACTGGGTTGAAATGAATTTCGCCAACTCGTTGTCTGGCACTGCAGTAATATGAACTTTGAGTGCTCGGTGGCTAAATTGCCAGCGGCTGTTTCCCGATTCGCCGGAAGTTAACTTATACATTGTGCTGGCGATGTGCCGTATATGGGTATACTTATATGGTGTTCTACAACGTTCTACATCTATATTATGGCAGTGCATTATATGCTCACTGTCCTGCTACTTGGCTGAGGCAGGCATGGGCTCCATCCGGGGCAGGAGTTGCCAGCTCATTGGCAACGGCTGCCTCTGAGGGACTCTGAGGACCTCGTTGTTGCAAAAGCAATCAACACATCAACACTTAACACAATTCATAACGTCATTTCATATCCAATAGTGATGTCTAAGGTAATGACATTAATTTCACCGGTTTTTGCCACAGCAAAACCAAATTGCTGACGGAATTCCGGGCAAGTTGCGATGCAGGGTGGAGTGCGCTTGACACCTCGGATTTGAATTTCGTAGGCCATTGGTAGGTCTGTTCTGAGGAGCGGCTCGTCTTCGTCGGAGTCTGAAAATCCCGTCTCCTCGTCGGTGTCAAAGTGCTCCATACCCTTCTTCTGGGCGTCGATGGCTGCTTGTATCTGGCCACCAATGTCCCCGAAGAGCTTGTAGAGGCCTACACCAGCTGCACAATTGAAGCATCATACGGCATGGTACTCTTATATGCTACGGTGCGGATACAGCTCCCACTTTCTCTCCTGTACACCCACACAAACGCTGAAGGTTGAGAGCCGCCTAGTGCCATGTCCTGCATGATGCCCTCTGCGAAGGAGACGCGCGAAAGGAAAGCAGCCCGCGGGTCCGACAGAACCATGGCGCTGACATCTATGGCCGTGTCATCCGGCGAGTCCGTGGCCGGCATCTGATTCGGGGACACCCCGAGGTGCTCCACATCAGACTCGTAGTCTTCCATGGATAGCAGGACCCTGGGCTCATTCATGTCCATCTTGTAGGAACCGGAAGGGATGAAAAGCGTGTCAGCAGATGGGAGGACTGCCAGCATGCGTGACAGGTCCATATGCCAGAAGAACACGTCCTCAACAGACTTTGGTTTCTATGTACGCCGTACGAATCCATGCCGGAGCCAACTGATGTAGACACAAATGTGAACCCATGTTCTTTAGTCTAGTCCTCGTCAGATAGCTCATGGAAGTCCATGGCCCGGAAATTTTCGTAGTTGTCCGGCTTCAACAGTAGGAGCTTCCTGCGCATGGGGGGCACTGCCAATCAGAAAGCATCTCCAACAAACGAATCATGTGGCAGGCTCAGCCAGGGCACAGGGGTGGGTATTTGCATCCGGTCGCCACCAGACTAGCCGGCAGGTAGGTTGCCGCTTGCACAATCACTTCGGTGTAGTCGGGCACACCGGCCTGTAGACAGACGTGTGTCGAAGCTTTCTCTTCAGGCCCAGGACTCCCTACATCCACGAGATGTCACAACTGTGCGAGTGTGCATGCGCCTGCACCGCGTGCGTGAAGTTGAGCTCGCTGCCGGTTGCTTCACGCAAGCCTTGCATCACAGGGCCCTGTGCGGCCACTCGTTTCTTGATCTCAGACTTCCAGTCTATAGAATCCCAGCGAGACCTCAGCTCTCTTTGCCGGGGCACGGGTGAACTAATAGGTACGAGTACAGGAGTCCTTCACAGCTGATCTCTGCCAACTCCCCACTATCAAGGAAAGTGCAATTGAGCAGAGTATCATCAGGATCAAGGTCCACACTGCATGCGAGAAGAAGATGCGGAATGCTTCTAAGGCGAAGAGGACAAGGAAGGCAATGTCCACCCAGCTGTACGGCCCAACACCGGGTTGTAACCACACGCTAAGGGCATTGAAGTACATCTGCGTGGCCCCGAACTCGCCGACTGCGAACTCTGCGCGCCACTTCAGCGCAGACAGTGTATTGCGATTTCGGGTTTTGCTCTTGCCCAAGAAAGGTGCCGCGAAAACCAAGAGAACTGCGCACAGGGCTCGCATCGCCGCAAGCACCAGGCGCGAGTTTTGGAGACAAGCATCAGCATCCCAGGACTGCTGAATGCCATCGCTTTCGACCATCTCCATGACAGCAATGGGCAGCTCGATTATCACTGCTGGACCCAAGAAGCTAAAGAAGCCAAGCATGTGAAGGGTTACCCAGTTCATCTGGTAAAGCAGTTCGATGCTTGAGACTGCTTTCCCTTCGCGGATGGCAACATTGCCTCCTGATGCCCCACTGACAACAGGGGTTTGCAGCACCATGAGCAAGCCAAAGGGCGTCAAAAGGCCACGGGCTGCATGCCAAATGTAGCCCCACATGTCTGTGCCTCCGCATCGCATCATAATCCCACCGATGGCCATGATAACTGTGCTGGGCAATACTAAGGCTTTCACCATCTGACCCTCGGACGTGGACTCATCCCCGAAGGTCTCGGAAATTGTCTCTGGATGGGTTTTCATGAGCATGGAGTAGTCGGCCCTGCCTGTTCTCCGATACTTCTCCCGAAAGGCCTTGTAGTACTTGAAGCGGTTTGTGGGGGAAGAGAACCAGACGTCGATGGAGGTCACAAACGCTGCATGGCACATCCGTGCCGCAAAGAACACGACAACGGCTCCGGCGCATTGGACCATGAGCTGTGGCTCCACCATGTTTGCAGCGCTTAGAGGCTCAAACCGCTCTCGTGGCTTGATCAAACGGCTGCAAGATCACTGTTATCACAAAGCAGAACTGCGATCTGCGTGAAGCCGCACATCGTGAATCGTGAGCTGCTCAGACTCAGCACCGAGCATCACCCTTGTACTTGGATAGGGACAACAATGCCTCAGAAGCACAAATAAGGCTGCGGCTAGCTCGGGGATAGCTGAAAGCTCCCGAGCCGGGCCATGTTTAGGGTGGTCTGACAGCTAAGCTCTTCACCTTCGGGTGCATCATCTCCTTTTTGGCAGGAAGCACATTCGGGGCATTGGCGAACCTGCAAACCGCCGGGGACCCAGCCATCTTGTAGAGCCCGTAGGGGAAAAAGACGGTATCGGCAGATTCAAGGGCGGAACTCACGCGGGACCTTGGTGGGCAGTCTCTGGCCGGGGCCCCCTTGTTAATTTGGGGCTCCGGCAGGTCCTTATTCCAGTGGTCCAAGTCCTCCGAACTCAGCTCATGGAACTCCATGGCCTCGGGAGGTTGTTGACGTCCGGCAGCCGTCATTCACTGATGTCTCTACCAGGTAAGGCCTAGCCCTTGGCAAAGCCGCGCAATGCCGCGCATCTGTGCACTATCTGTGCATGTGGTCAAGTGTTTGGCGCTTGCAGCTGGAACGCAGCATTGTGCAGCCAGGTTGCCCTGAAGTTCTCGTAGTTGTCAGGTTTCACCACTAGGAGCCTCAAGTTCAACGCTGTAACGGGCCAAACAGCAATTGCCACGTCGGAGGCGGGCTGCAAGCATCAAAGTGTCCCTCCCCAACGGACCGCCCTCACTTATGACTTATGCGCACGCTCACGCACACCTACACGTTCTGCTTGCCCGCTTCGGCTCGACATGGTCTTGCAGTGCAGGGCCTGAACTTGTCGTACTTGCAGCCGGTCGCAACCATACTGGCCGGCAGGTACTTCGACGCCTGTGCACTGAATATTAAGCTCAAGCAGTGTAGGCGACAAGCCAAAGACGGGTGTAGTGTAGTCTGATCGGACAGTCTCGATTGCCGGTCCGCTGGGGCTTCGCAGCACAGATCTTGACACTCTGGGACGGGCAGTCGGGTAAGCGGCGCCTAAGATACGATCCCGTGTGCTCAACATCCACGCAAGCAGCGAAGCCTTGACGATCCACTCGGAGAAGTCTGGCACACCGGCCTGTTGAGCAGAAAAGGCCTATCAGCTAATAAGGGGAATTGCACAAGAAACCTATCCAGCGCGGTCTCCATGTCAATGCTGACATTCTTGTGTAATTACTTGTGTGTGCAGCCCTCATATGGCGGCCCGTGGACTCACCTGCACAGCGTGCATGTGCGTCAGCTCATCTCCTGTGAGTGTCCGCAGACCCTGCATGACGGGACCTCATCTCAGAGGCCGGAGGCTACAAGTAAAGACTGCATGAATACATAGACACTCGTGTGCAAATGCCGGGTAGCAGGCCCTGTGCCGGGACCCTCCTCTTCCTTAGCTGGAGAGACTTCTGCTGGAGGTTGACTTTTCCCAGTGTTAGTTCGTCCCAGTGTCCCTTCAAAGCCCATGCAAAGTGCAGCTACGTGCGGATTCTGCAGTTTGAGCAGCTTTTCTGCCTCATCCGCCCAAACAGCCCAAACAGTCCCAAACAGCTGAGATCGCTGACATTTCTGCCGCCCAGTCGATGCTGTCCCACCGATTCATGACGACCTGGATGCCCAGAGATCTTGTTCACCGACACATCAAAAACATCGGCGCATTTACAGCAGTGGCGGAGATTGTAGCAACAGCTCTGGGACCACATGGAGGGGGCTTCAGGTGTCAAGTGCTGCAGGATCAGAGGGCGCAGCCAACCAAAACACGCCGTGCCTCGGATGACTGTGCAAAACGTGCAATGCACAGCCAAAGAAAGCAACACGAACAACTGTCTCCCTGCTATCTGCCAGCTAGACCTAGAACCCAAGCCTCAACCCCAAAACCCTAAAGTCCTAAAGCCCAGAGTGACGAAGGAAGTCGGGTTGCACACAGAAGATCCGGAAGGCTTCCAGGCTCAGAAGGCCAAGCAGGCCGAGATCCAGCCAGCTGTAGGGGCCAACTCCTGAAACGAGGCTACAGGACGGTTTCGGCGCTCCAACTCGGACAATCCAGGCGAGGCATATGGTTCGAGGTCTGCAGTGTGAAACCAACAGCACACATGCATCTACAGGACGGTTTAGGGTTTAGGGTTGTTAACGAATACTGAATACTGTGTGACTATCCTGTTGCGTTATTGTAGTAATTCAGACCCTCGGGCTTAGGGCAATGTAGGGGAAGTAGCGATTCGGCCAGGATGTTAACCAAAATATGCGCGAACAAGTAAGCTAATACATGTAATACGTGTACATACATACATACATACATACATACATACATACATACATACATACATACATACATATATATATATATACACACATACATCTGCAGTAAGGCACCCTGCCTTCCGACTTCCTCGTGTTCTTATGCATTCTTGGGTCGAAAGGGTTTGAGGCTGGTGCTGAGGAGCTGTGTTGAGGAGAATTTATGGCAGGCGCTAGCGAACATGCATGGAGACTGATCCAGTTGCAGTTGCCTGGTTGGAAGAATACGCTCAACGCATTGAAGTACCTGCCACAGCTTCCGACTTTGCAGACGATTGGGCAATTCATGTGGCCTTGAAGAGCCATGAAAATGAGTTTTCGACGAGGCGCATTTGTGTGGCTCCGAACTCACCAACCGTGAACCTCGGATGCGATAGACGACGAGCCATGACGGACCCTCTATCTGTCGCTCCAAGCCTACGCACAACAACGCCTTCGACGTTACCCAGCTCAGATACAGACTCTGCTCGCCACTTCAAGGCGGCCAAGGTGTTCGGATTCCTGGAGGGGAAACATCGACTCCAGGATACCACGTTGTCGCCAGTAGGTACTGCGCAGAAACCTAACAGAAACCCAGCCTGGTCTTGGTGGTCGTGAGGAAGGGCGCGGCAAACAGGAGCAGAATGGCACACAACACTCGCATGACCGCGAGAACCAGGCGATAGTGCTGACAGGGCGGACCGTCAGAAGCAGGGTTGCCGGGATTGATGCCTTCTGTTCCGTCCCTACAATACCGAGAACTTTTACACAAGGTAGCTTCTCGTCTTGCTGCAGGGCATCCAGCAAACGTGCCCGGCCTTGATGAATGGGCCTTCATCCCAAGAACTTAAGCCGCCTTGACAGTGTGATTGCTGCATGTTTTCACGGCTGAAGACGTGTGAAACGAGTCTTGGGTTTTAAGCCTTCATGAGCACTTAAGCAAGATCAAAATTGATTGGCAGTGTGGCAGTCTCAGCGACGGGATGCAGGTGATATCATGCTCGGTGCTGCTGCTATGATTAAGAGCCCAGAAGATGCCTGATCCTGTGATGATCTCATAGAGAGCCACAGGGAGCTCGATGATGACCTGGCTAGTCTGTGCGGGCGTGCACCATGGAACTCTTGCAAATTTGTCTACTGGAGACGTCTGCCACTTCCACAGCGCTCGGGGCGTCAAGTTCCGAGACGCTAAGCTGCGCACGGCCGGGCCGAGAAAGGCGAAGAAGCCGATCATGTGCAACATTACCCAGTTCATCCTTGCGCTTTCAACACTTCAGAGATCTAGAAGTGAGTTGCCAGGCGTGCGGTTGGCAAAGGATTCGATATCGCAAGGTCAATCTTCGCAACAGCGGCACACATTCTAGAAGTGATGGTGGCGGACAGTGCTGACATTTTCTAGGCTCAGGAAGACTCCTTTCAATCTCCCATGGTATCAGCGCAATATCTTGAACGAAATCTTCCACGACAGATTTGTGTGAAAAAAGCTTTTCGTACACTCTGAGTGGCCGAGACCGTGTACTGCCGTGGCATGTGTACCCGACTTCGGCAGCATCGGCACTGATGCACCCACTAAGTCAGGCAGGAACTCAAGTGACCATCTGGGACCCAAGCTGGTAGAGCAACTCAATGGAAGAAACCTTCTTGCCGGCCCGAATGTCCTGCACGAGAGTTTCAGTAACGTACACGACGGATTGACAGGCAAAGGGTTACAACATTGAGTTGATTTCCGCATCTGCTGGCACGAAGCGGAACAGGTTGGCCTACACTAGCTCCACTGTTTCCACAGCAACGCAGTGCCAAGTCTTTTCTTTGCTCACATCGCGAAGATGCACCTCCGGGTCTCAGCATGCAACGACGAACGAAGCGTTACAACTCAGTGTGCCCACAACAGCTGTACGACAGGCACAACAAAGCCTTCACATTCGTGGCTTGCGTTGCTGTCCAACACATTGCCTCAGATTATCATATGGGAGGACTCGCACTCTGTAGCCTTGATGTTAAGGATTTCAAGATGCACCGCTCCGGCGACACCCTCGGCCCAAACTCCCATCGTTCGCATGTCTTTGAGAGTTTTGGAGTCTGGACAGTAGATCTTGTCATCCTGGCATGTCTTGATGGCCGCGCCAGTCGCATCATCCCAGTAGTCCGTGAAGCCCGTCAAGGGAAGGGTGACTGTGTTTACTTGACCAGCTGGCCCTGCGTTGAAGTCGGACTTGTACCCATATGCAAAGAACTTTCCACCAGGAGCATGTGCGTTTCCGATAGAGAAACGAAATCCCTTGTAATCGTTTGCGGACTTCACAGTCAGGGCAATATTCTTGCAAGTGGAGATGTCTGGGAAGATGCGGCCAAACGGGTTCATGTCGACAACTGAGGCCTTAATGAATCCAGG